>MJUT01008999.1:765509-787738 GCA_002080005.1 Gigantidas platifrons | reverse complement strand
GTGATCGCTTTTTCCAAAAATTACTCTAGTCTGGTACTCGTGACCCCTCGGATTTTGTTCTTGCTCTCAACAAAAAAATCCGAGGGGTCACGAGTACCAAACTAATGAATAAATTCACAAAAGCATAAAGATTGTTACTTTTTGGTAAAGTTTTTAAACATTAAGCATATATTTTTGATTTACAGAGGGAATTACAGCTTTTGAGATATGAGGGTCTAAAGGAGCCATATTTATAACTGGAGATCCACCTTAAACTAAAAAAATGGGATGGGTTTAGGACCGCTAATGCCATTTCATCACTCTTCAGATCAAATCCGTTTTATACCTTCTATTTTATTTAAGTCTTCAAGTTTCACTGTTCTTACAAGATACTATTGTAATAGAGTATGACCACATGACTTCTATGAAGGGACTTGATCATAACTTGATGTAATATTTATGTGATTGTACATGTATGCTACCGTATTTGTCTGATTAAGCACCCAGGGCGCTAAAAAAAATTGAAAACGGGGGCGCTTATTGAGATCAGCAAAATCCAGACTTTTTACCTGTCCGAAACTGTTTCCAATACAGAATACCTTTAAAGTTGTATTTCCGGTTTGAAAATCATGGCGAAGATAACAAATATTGATGTCTTTCTGCAAAAAAAGTGGTAATTTATGATGATTTTAGAGGGCGCTTATTCATGTTTTGTTGGTAAATTAGGTAGGGGGCGCTTATAGGAGCAGGGGTGCTTATTAGGACGAATACGGTATTTAAAGTATGTTTTTTTAAGTTAATTTGTACTTGCAGTCAGGGAACAATGCAGACTTGTTACATTGTATATTACATATGGATACACATAACCTGTTACTTTAATGTTTCAAGCCTCTTTGACAAGGTAATTCTTTGCTAGTAGGCTCCTTACTCAGAAAATTTGGGAACTGGTTTAGAACCATATGTCTCTTTTTCGACAATGCTAAAGTAGATGAAAGAGGCCGAACAAATCATAATATCAACAACCTATAAAGGAACGAAAAGTTCTCTTATATGAACAAAATCAATATTCATAACACAAGAAAAACATTAACTTGAATTTAGAAATCTTGAGAAAGTCAGTCAAGAGTTTCATTATATGATCATCATTTTAATCATACTCATTTTTACATATTTTACACAATTTCCTCTTTTTGACATTTTACTCATTTACTTACTGTAGTGTTTATTTTTTGTAACCTGTGAAATAAAATTGATACATTTTTTTCAGGTACAAACAGGTCTAGTACACACTGCATACAAAAAATGCATTTTGGTTTGAAGTTACACTGAAGTTACACCATATTTGGTGGCATCTCTGCTGCCACCCATATACTTGTGTAAGGTTACTCTATGAGGTTTGGTGTAAGGTTACTCCAAGAGGGGTGGTGTAAGGTTACTCCAGGAAGGGTGGTGTAAGGTTACTCTATGAGTTTTTGTGAAACGTTACCCTAGATATGGTGATAAGTAATGTGACTAACACATAATTTGGTGTTAGTTGTCTTATGAAATTATGTAATATTTCCTGTCATACAGATGATGTTTTACACCGCATAGGAGTTAAATTACATTACTTAGGAGTTATGTTACACCACTGAAGAGTAATGTTACACTAGTGCAGAGTTATGTCACACCTCATATAGAGGGTAAACGTTACACCAATATTGGTGGCAGCTGAGCTGCCACCATTTTTAGTGTAAAGTTGCACTTTTTTTACAGTGCATACAAGTAGGAAAAATACACAAAAATGTAGCTTTCTTTATTAAAAATTCATTAGAACTGAGGGCAATAAATCCATAAATATTACATGTACAATACATATGCAATATATGTACAAACCCAGGAGATTGGGTATCGATTTAGCCCGTATTTACACAATTTTCATGTTGTATTTTGGAACTATTCCGTGTGATATTTTTGTTTTCATATAAGAACTAAAAGTCTAAATGCATTTTTTGTAGTTCCATTTGCATAGGAAATTGTTGACCGGAGTGCATGATGTATGAATCACGGTGGCGCTTCATATCCTCCCTCAGGCATATGTGACTTTAGGTGATATTAGTTGTCCTGATTAGGCACTTTCGTTATACTGCTCCCAAAGATTTTTACATTATCTTTGTTTCCAATCTTTTTGTTTTGAGCGTACCATAAGAAGGCTATTCCAGAAGCGCGTCGTGCGCACTAAATTATATATCTACGTTTTTATTACTATCACTGGGTCGATACCACTGATGGTGGACTATTAGTCCCCTACGGTATCATACGCCCAGTAGTCAGTGCTTCGGTACTGACATGGGTTATTATACATGTTTATTACTCAAATATATACAGTTCCTAAATAATGAAAGTATTATCAGAACTAAGGTTCTCCTCCCTCAGGCATAGGTGACCGACCTTAGGTGATCTTGGTTGTCCCCTTTATGCCCTTTGGTTTTATTTCTCCGAAAGATTTTATAATTATTTGGATTTCAAATCTTTTGGCCTTGAGCGTATTTGATAAAGGTTATTCCAGAAACGTGTCGTGCACACTAAATGTGATTTCATCCTTTTTATTACAACCCTACAAAACTGCAAAAATGCTTTAAATACATATACATGTACCTTCCCATGTGCAACCTCTATGTGACATAAGCTATTATTCAGCCTAGCTTGCTTAAGGTGGCCTGTATTTGCTTAGGGTTAGAGGCGGTTGATAACGAAACTTTACGATAAAAGAGATTACTTATATTTTCCCATTGTGAACTTTCCATTCATATGTACCAACATTCCAGCAGCACCTGCATATGGAGTATGTATCTCTCAGTTGATACGATATTCCAGAGCTTGTGGTTCCTAACAGGATTTCCTTGATAGAACATGTCGTAAACAATTCCCGGTCCTTTCCTCTTTCATGACTAGTTTGTAACTAGATTAACACGACGAGTGTCACTAGTGGAGCAGGAACTGCTTACCCTTCCGGATCACCTGAGTTCATCCCAGGTTTTTAGTGGGGTTCGTGTTACTCGATCTTTAGTTTTATATGTATGTTTTGTAGATCGTTGTTTGTCCTTTTGTACTTTTTCTTTTGGTCATTGTGTTGTCTGTTCTTTTTCGATATACGGATTCTGATTACCCCTTTGGTATCTTCAAACTCGTCTTATGGTTGTGGTGTTTAATGCCACTTTCAATAATATTTCAGTTTATATATCGCGGCAATCAGTTTTCTTGGAGGAGGAAATCGGAGTACCCGGAGAAAACCACCGACCTCTCGCAAGTCACTGTTAAACTTTATCACATAATGTTGTATCTACTACACCTTGCCATGTGTGATAGGCACTGATTGCAGGGGCGGATCCAGGATTTCAAGTTAGGGGGGGTACTTAAAAAAATCGAGCCGAGCGGAGGGAGGCGCGAAAATTTTTGGGGTATTTCGTGTGAAAAATCACGATTTTACACAAAAAAATCATATTTTTCCAATTTTATGAGGGAGGGGGTGGGGCGCCGGGTGCGTCCCCTCCCCCTGAATCCGCCCCTGGATTGCACATGGTGTTGCAATTACACCATGTATTGTACCATACGATCAGCGCCGGATTTACCATTGTGCTTGGGTGTGCTTAAGTATAAGGCCCCGCTGGGCTTTGGGTAATTCCCGGTATATAATAGCTTCGAGTTTGATGCAGACGCAGAGTGTACATGTCTGACTTAATATAACGTAATATTTTAGCTATTCCTAAATTTTCTGAACATGTTTGCTTGAACTGTTTGTGTAGGCTTACCGGGTCTACCTCCTTCAGGACCAAAGTAAGGGGCCTCATACCTTAACTAGCACAGGGCCTCATCTGTCCTAAATCAGGAACTGCCTACGGTCACGACCACGACGTACGGCTCCTCCAGTATTTGGTACAAGTAAACATATACCTTACGTTTTCTTAAATAAAAGGTTGGTTATACCATAACTACCCCTTTAAATGTTAAAGGTAATTGAATTTGATGAAAAACATTATATTTTACTTATCAGAAATATGAGCACATTTAGGCGTGGCCATCTCAGTGTGGTTTAGCTGATTTTGTTTGAAGTATCCCGCCCCATTGCACGGCGCATTGTGTTTATACTCGTCAATTATCAATGGGAATGAAATATATCCCGCCGATATTACCAAACATATTACTATACGTATTTCAAAAAGAAAATAAAAGATTTGGGGATGAAATGATTTTCTTTCCAACTGATTTGTAATGCTTAAAACATTTGAGCACATACCAAAGAAAAATATTGGTAAAGCTGGGTAATTGGGAAAGATTTTCGTCACCAGGTAATTCCTTTGATCTTACCGTCGAGGCGGGATTAGCACCTGAGCTGCTTCATGGTATATCAGTTTAACATAGTGATTTTCAGACAAGGTACAATAACGGCTTTTTCCTGCCTGACAGCTCAAAGAAATGTTTTTTAAAATCATAATTCTTTATTTCTTTTAAATATCCCGTGGTATTTCATACTTAATTATGAAGTTTACAAAGTAACTGTAAATACCACCCCTTGTGAAAATTCTAAATAAAAGGTGACAAAATTAAAGCTCTTTAAGTATTAATGTATTACCTTAAACACGTTTTTATTAATAACCTATAAAAGTTTATTAAAGACGAACATACTCTTGACGTTCAAAGGAGAAAACAATTATGTTTTGTAAATAACTGTGACTCACGGTAACTTCTGTGAAGTTCAAGTTGAAGTCGACGGTTAAGGGTATCATGCTTACTTGTTATAAGGAAGCACTGTAGTATTGATTTTCCATTGGCCGCGTAAAAAATACCGATATTTATTTTTTTTTATTTTTTCATTATTTATTTTTTTTTTTAAACCCACAAAATATAGTGATGACAATTTTCCTACTTAAGGGACCTAACATTTATTTGTTTGTGCCAGAAATTGTTCACACGAAAAAAAAAATCGGAATTTTTTTTTTTTTCGAAATGAAATATTAGTATTTTCTTCAAATTTTAACAAAATTTCACGTTGAAAACTGTCGGGTAACTTTATTTATTTTTGCATCTTTCGGGCCAATTTCTTGTTTTCTATTAAATTTGGTGACAACCCCACCCCCACCCCCCAAAAAACATGGTTTTTCCTAGACCATTTATAATGTGGTAGTGCGTAATCCCTACAACTATTTCTGTTTCAAGTGCAGTTAAAGAAAAATTACAAAACTTTCAAAAAACACAATTTTTCTTATTTAGCAGCGTGTCTGTCAGAAAATATGTTTTCGTGTACATTGGGCATGTATTATCCAATCAATAGACATCCTCAGTATTCAATTGCTAACTGGTTCCCGAGGACTAATTACTGACTATCGTGCTACATTAGCGGTCAGTTCTATTGGTAGAGGAAACAGGAGTACCCGGAGAAAATCACAGACCTGCCGTAACTAAGTCACTGACAAACTTTATCACATAATGTTATATCGAGTACACCTCGCGATGAAAGTGATTCGAACTCACAACGTTAGTGGTGATAGGCACTGATTGCATAGGTAGCTGTAAATCCAACTACAATACGATCACAACCACGGTGCCTCCCAGTGAAAAGAGATTGCAGGTGTATCTTATAATACATTCTTCGTATGTTATTGAATCACCAATACGGCTTTCTAAATTGGAAAAAGGGTGCACTCGACTCGCAGCCGCAAGTGATAAAGTTTACCAGTTGCTTACCCATCATCGGTGGTTCTCTCCGGGTACCCTGACTTATCCCACTACTAAAACTGGTCGCCTTGATTGATATAGCTGAAAATGGTGTTGTTATTGTCAAAATGTATTTTTAATCTTTTTAAGAAACAAATAAATTATTCGAGAGTGACTCCAATCTAAAATTTCTCTATTAACAGCCGATTCACAGATTATGTAATAATAAAATAACATGTTGAGTACCTTTTTTTTTTTACAGAATTAAAAAAAAATATATATATTATTTTTTTTTTCTTATATATAAAACCCTTTGAGTGGAAACATGTATATATATATTAGATAGATTCATTCTTAGCAATCTGACAAAAATATTTTATTATTATTTTATATTTTTCTCTTCATAAATTGTGATGTATCTTATAAAGGAACTGACAGTTTAACTTTAAAGGGGGGGGGTATGTTTTTCCACCCTAGCCAGATTTTTTTTTGTTTCACTCGAAACAAAAATCATGTTATTTTTGACATGAAAAATCTATAAAATTTGGCGACAGACATTTAGAAAAAAAATCTCTGCCACAAGGATAAATGGTTGTTTTCTAACCGTAAGTCACTGACAAACTTTATCACATAATGTTGTATCGAGTACACCTCGACTGAGAGGGATTCGGACTCGCAACGTTAGTGGTGATTGCCACTGATTGCATAGGTAGTTATAAATCCAACTACCATACGACCACGACCACGACGGTCCCGTGCTTAACGCCCAGTGGCAAATATTTCGTGAATATTCAGATCGGCAGGGGCGTAGCTAGAGCAAATGGAAGTATACGCATAATATCGGCGAGGGTTCAGGGGGCCGCTGAAGGCCCCCAGTGGGTCCAAGGCAAAGCCCTGGTGGGGGGTCCAGGGGGCTTACTCCTGGATTTTACCAGATTTACATACTTCAGAACCTGTTTGCGCGAGTGTGTTTTGTTGTGCCTACAGTTCACTTGTCTGTGTTTTACGGTCAGGTTGTATGTGCCGGAGGTGGATATAGAAAACACGTATTGAGGATATGACATATAATTCGTTATCTAGACAACATACTTAAATTAAAATGTTGAAGCGTTGACAGTCCGGTTCGTAATCTAGACATTCCAGATCTGGAATCGGATAATTTTCAATCTGGTTTAGAAATCATTTAAAACCGAAAAATGGAACGCTATCTTACTTTTAAAGTTTGATTTCATAAAAAAACGCATATTTCGTATTTAGCTGATTTTTTTTTATGTGTACGCAATTGCGTTTTTGCGTATAGGGAGCTACGCCCCTGATCGGGAATAATTAAGATTAACAAATAAAAAAAAAAAAAAAAATGTTAGAGGAATTGGACAACCAGGGGTCTTGAACCTTGACCTGTTTTATATAATCACCTGAATAGTTTTTTTTTTTTAATTCGATGTCAGAATAATAAATGTTGGACTTGAGATTATACTTACAAACCATTAAAACCACAGTGATTAAAACATTATTTTAACATAATCAAGTGCCCCGTTCAAGTGGTGTTATAACTAAAAAACCACCAAAGTCAAAAATCTCAAATTTGAACTTGATTTGTATTTTTCCATTAAAGGGTTAGTATTAAGGTTATGGTATTTAACGCCACTTTCAACAATTTTTCAGTTATTTTGTGGCAGTCAGATTTATTGGTGGGTGAAACTGGAGTAAACCACCGACCTGCCGGAAATCACTGACAAACTTTAACACGTTATATTGTATCGAGTACACCTCGACATGAACGTACATGTAGTTGTAAATCTAACTACCATGCCATCACCTGCCGGAAGTCACTGACAAACTTTAGCACGTTATATTGTATCGAGTACACCTCGACATGAACGTAGTGGTAAATCTAACTACCATGCCATCACCTGCCGGAAGTCACTGACAAACTTTACCACGTTATATTGTATCGAGTAGACCTCGACATGAGCGTAGTGGTAAATCAAACTTATTTAAAGAATGGATGCAACTTGTAGCTTAGTTAAGTTAGTAGTTATGAACAGTGAATCAATGATGATCAACAATGTCTACCAGTATCAACAAAACGAACAATCACTTCTCATCTTAACTGAACTCACTGAGCACAAAAAAAACCATGACATATGATGTTGGAAATCCAGATCCTGGCTTGGGACAGGCACAAAGATGTGGTGGGTTTATGGGATCTCAACCCTTCCCTCTTGATAACTGGATATCAGGCTCCAATGGCAATACGTAGATAAATAGTAGGGTCAATGAATGTTCGTAGCAAGGAAGGTATAAGCTGCCGGTTAAAGACTATTACTCTTTCAAATTCAACTGCGTCTCGGGATGATATGAGGGTCTCGGGATTATACCCGGGCTGATATGGAAAAGATTATGTATTAATCTATATATAAACTACTACAGCTTGTGACAAAAACATTTAAATTTTTAATCCCCCCTCCCCCGCCCCTTTCCCACAACAACAACAACAAAATAAATTAAAAAAAACAACAAAACAATCCCACATACAAGCAAACACGCATAAGCGACATGCTATGTTTCAAAGAATGCTGATATCCAGTGCCGGATTTACCACTGTGCTTAGGTGTGCTTAAGTACAGGGCTATGTTGGCCAGGGCGGGCCCATCTTCCTGCCAATTTATTTTTTACGATGGATTTTTGCTGATGTGGTGCAATTTTAAATTTGAAGGCGTTCTGTTTAGGAGCGATTCCAGACATAATGATAGAGTTGACTGCCTGTGTAGGCCTACCAGGTCTACCCCCTTCAGGGCCCAAGTAAGGAGCCTCATAACTTAACTAGCACAGGGCCTCAATTGTCATAAATCCTGCACTGCTGATATCGTCTCAATAACTGATCGCTCGAAGTCTCAAAATGTATATGTTCTTTATTTCTAGCAAAATGAACGAAGAAAGTAACGAAATATAAAACGAGCTATATAATTTGATTGAGTTTGATTACATGTAGGTTTTATTTTTTGTTTATGTGTTGCATGAAAATGTAATGAGCGTATTTCCATATTATGTAAAAGAAAAAAAAATTATAATGAAAGACTGCAAGTTTCGAATTTAGATCGTAATTTCGTATCAAATCGCCATGGCTTCCTTTTTTCTCTTAATAACTTATTAAAAAGAGGTTTTTGAATTTTATCTTTCAAGCTACTAAATGCTCATACACAGCGATTTACAATATATATCAATGATCAAAAACTGCCTTCAAAGTAGAACTCTATTTGATGGCTTAGCTCTTACATTTTCTCATAGCCACTTCAAAGACTTTTGATCGTATCTCTAGAAAATTAGGTATTATACAGGTTCATCGTATATATTACTGTGATGGAAAATGAAGAATTTCATCAAGAAAAATCATGAATGCAAGAGTGTTTATCATTTAGCGGACTTAACAAATAAAATTCAATCAGCCATTATGAATCATGCCGCGAAATTGATGGCAAAATTATATATTTTATTATACAATACAATTATATTTAGATCTCTGGACGTCACAAACACAAATGAATTGAATGTTTCTAGACAAACAGATTAATATACTCTTCATCGACTTTACAAGAGTTAATGATTGATTGTTGTTTAACGCCAAATGGGCAATTTTTCAGCTATATCATGGCGAGAACAAGTTACATTCGATGAGATGATGCTCGCTTTGTACAAGATCAACACCCTTAGTTGGATTTTAATGGTGTTAGCTCACTGAAACAACCGACAGCGGGTGGACATGTCGCTTCACGCGGACACATTATCATGACTGACCAAATATTCTTACACAGAGGATAAAGTAGTTCTCAGTTTTCACGGGAAAAGATTTTTCTGACTTACATAGGGGATGCAAGACAAGCTGCACGCCCTGTTACCCGCCAAAAGTAATCGTCGCTTCAAGATTTTTCAGTGTTATTTATAACTCTGCTTGTGATCCTTTGTTAATATTGTTTGTATATGTGATTAAAATAAAATATGCTTTACAAAATATAACGGTAGCCAAAGTATAATCTATCTTTTAAAACTCTTAATGTTGTGTCATTTGTATACAACGTGTTTGCGTATGATTTTTGTCAACAGTATATATTTCCTGTTCACTGAATCAATCAGCTGACCGAGTTATTGACGTCACAGTGAAATGACATACATTTTTAATAACAGTGTTTGTGTTGATTTCTTCGTTTAAAAACAAACGTTTTCTTTATTATTGTTATATTTATTGTGATATGAAAGTAGAATTTTAAATACAAAATGTATTATTACAATTTGAAGCGTTCGTGATTTGGTGTTTCTTTCACATTGCGTATTACTTCATTGATGGTTGTGATGCGGTCGTTTTCGAATATACACACTACACAGTACATGTAAATAAACACAAGTCAAATGTATGTCAGGGAAATGTCGGTGAGAAGAAAATTATATGGATTTACCTAGTCAAATTGTTCTATAAAAAGGTGGTGATGTGCTTGTTCATTGCCAAATATATTCATTTCATGATATGTGACCAAATAACACACATCCTAACAGAATTTCACCGCAAAGAAAAAAAAATTGGGGGGGATGTCTGTGTAAGAAAAATAATCAAACACCGATGACAGATCAAGTTCGAGAAATCTCAGACACCCTCGGGTAAGATTTCAATCGTTCTCTGACTCGGCAAGCCTCGTCAGAAAACGATTGAAATCTTATCCTTGGGTGTCTGAGATTTCTCGATCTTGATCTGTCACTGGTATTAGATTCTATTAATCTTTGTTCTAGTCCTCCGTAATGGTGCGTGCTTAGTGTGTAAGTAACAAATACCAATCTAAGTCTTTTGTTTCATCCGATCGAAGCTCGAACTATCTATCACACTCGAAGCGAGCATGCTAGCCATTACACAACCGATGCCATGTGTTTTCGTCTTTAAGTGTCCTCATTATTGTTTAATATCCATGTAAAATATCCATCTTGCTAAAGAAATGGCTTTCTTTCAATAATAGCCAATAACATTTACATTTGTGAAACTTGCGTCCTATCCAATTGTTTCTTATTGAACAATAAACAATTATTGCCTTCAATGGATGTAAACATCCAGAATTGTTAACCTGAAGGGGGTTGTTTTCCCGAGGGCTTGAGCCCGAGGGAAACAACCCCTTGAGGGTTAACAATTCTGATGTTTACAATCCATTGAAGGCAATAACTGTTTTATTATACCGAACAACAGACCAAGTATAAGAATTAGCGATTGCCATCCTGCTGGTCCGACCAAATTGTAAACAACAGACGACAATGTCACTTCCGGAAAGAGTTGTTTCCCTTTTGAGGCACGCAATGGGTTGTTTACCGGGGAACAATAGGGTTGTTACCCGGTAAACAACTAGTTGTTTCCCGTTTGGGTTAATTTTCACAAAACATTAAAATTGCTTCAGGTCATTTGATTTAATTTAAGCCAATGAGAAGTTAGTGAGGTATAATAATAAACAATTATTGCCTTCAATGGATGTAAACATCCAGAATTGTTAACCTGAAGGGGGTTGTTTTCCCGAGGGTTAACAATTCTGATGTTTACAATCCATTGAAGGCAATAATATAACTGTTTTATTATACCGAACAACAGACCAAGGATTGGGCATTTAAATAAATACATGTAGAAGTAGAAGAATTAGCGACTGCCATCCTGCTGGTCCAACCAAATTGTAAACAAACAGATGACAATGTCACTTCCGGAGAGAGTGGTTTCCCTTTTGAGGCACGCAATGGGTTGTTTACCGGGGAACAATAGGGTTGTTAACCGGTAAACAACTAGTTGTTTCCCGTTTGGGTTAATTTTCACAAAACATTAAAATTGTTTCAGGTCATGTGATTTAATTTAAGCCAATGAGAAGTTAGTGATAAAAATAAATAATAATAAAAAATGTTTAAAGTAACAGTTACATCTTAAATTGGAATTTGTTACAATATCCAGGTGTGGATTAAGACGAGGGGAGAGGGGTGATGTGGAACGCGGCGCGTAAAAAAATATTACAAGGGATCTGCTACCGATCGTCTGTTAAATCAGTGACAAAGCTATGTTCTTATATTCATTTATTGCACTAAATTAGATATCTACGTTTTTTGTCAATATGTTAGGAGTACTTGAATGTCCGACACAAAAATATAAGAGATCAACGTTTTCAAGAAATTGTTGATCATATAAATGTATTTATACCCTGTCTGGATTTCACAGAGTTGTCGCCCTGTTATTATTTTAACCAATAGTGTGGTGATTTCTTCGATTAGATAGGTAAAACTATGGTAAAAAGGATGCATGTTCTCCGATCAAGTGTTTTAAATATTGATTGCAATATATTTTAATGTATTATTCTAAACAAGGGCAACGCAAAGCGTGGCGTATCCCCTCGCCTAAAAATTTGACCCGGTGACCCTGACCTTTGACCTATGACCTTGAAAATCAATAGAGTTCCAGATTCTCTTAATGACTAAGTATGTAGCAAGTTTGGTCAAAATCCATTGAAGGATGTTGATTCTAGAGTGTTCACAAGGATGTTACGGAAGGACGAACGGACGGACGGACGGTAGCGTTACTATATCCCTTCGCAACTTCGTTGGCGATGGGATAATAAGCATATAAGAAAAGAACAAATCATGACGTTATGGAACAACCACGCTATCAATCATGTGTCACTGTCAAACGAGTTATCGCCCCTTGAAGTACAAATAATAACATCACACCTAGACTTCATTCATATTTAAGACTAAGAGGATAAATTAAAATTTAATTCAATGAAGTGCTGAGCAATTTGTTGTATCCGTTTTCTCTTTCAATTGCGTTCTACGTCACTCTATTGAGTCATCGTCCAATCAAATCGTTTCTCACTCTCAGAGCTTGTCAAATAATGAGGGAAATCACTAACCTTTATGTGATAACGTGTGTCAGTGACATTGTTTTTCTTTCATTATAACATAACTAATATAGAAAGTGCAATACGATAGGCCTATATACACGGGAGAGCCCCCGTCGTGGCCGTGATCGTATGGTAGTTGAATTTACAACTACCTATGCAATCGGTGCCTATCATAAAACCATCTGATCGACCTCTATATAATAGTGATTCTCATGTTTAAGGTATTACCAAGAAATTTTGATTTTGATAAAAGAAATTGCGAAAAATTAATTTTATACCGCAAATTCACTTTAGTAGGGAAAATTTTTAAAAAGAACGGAAATTACGTCTGTACATAATGAGAGACAAAACCAAATAAAAAATAAAAATAAAAAAAATAAATCATTGACTTAGTTCCTAATAACCTGTTTTGAAAACCTCGTTAAATACTTCAGAAATTATTACTCCATTTAACAACAAACAATTTTGTGATTTTCCGTCCAGATAAAAACAAATCTCCAGTCGCGTCCAAGTACATAAAGATCAATGTAGCTTTTTAAGCAGGTTCGTTTGATGTTGTATAAGTTTCTGGTCGACATTGGTTTCGTATAAGATTTGTAACTTCCCGTCAATGAATGAGATGTAACGCGATATAACATGATAAGGGGTACAATTGGGGGACTGAAAATTAATCATAAATATAACATGGTAGCGAGGTACAATTGGGGGACTAATAATTAATCATAAATATAACATTGTAGTAGTAGTACATTTTAGTCACCCTAAAAACGTAGGGCCCCAGGGCCCAATATGGCGGCCAAAAGGGAATCCCCAAAAATTTTAGTTTGGCTAGTTATCAAACACATACCTAAAAATGTTAGAATGTGATTTAATTTTCATAAATCTATACATCGATATTGTAATGTCAAATGATTACAAATGATTACAAAATGAATTATTTTGAATGAGTCTGAACGAGATGAAGCTGTCAGAAAATGAGTAACATTGTACGACATATGTAACCCTGCACACAAATCCGTTTAAGGACAGATCGTTTGCTTATCCAGATTATGACGATGCATACGATGCAGCGCATTGCGAATCGAATATTAACTATACTTGCAGGGTCTAGTAACACAGGTAGACCCTTGTTTCTCACTGGGGATGCTTTAAAAGTATGTTGTGAGACTAAAAGGGGAAAAGGGGGGTGGGGGGGATTATATAGCCACACAGTTTCTGATATTGATTCGATGAAAATAAAAAAATAAAAAATGTGTTTTAACACGATTTCGTCCGTTATTTACATTCTATAACTGGACAGTTACCAAGTCAATGTACGACCAAATACAGTTCGACTGTTTATTGAGTTCAATCATAACGACAATTACAATGCATGACAATATACAATGTTAACAGTTAGATCTTAACATTTTGTCCTCGTTTCCTTTTAAATCAACGGTGGAAAAATCTTTCACTATGTCCAGCAGCTCCATTCTTCGATGTCTCCGTTTGAAGTAGTACAGCCAATACAGTCCGTAGGTGTCGGTGTCGTCGGGTTGGATTTGAGATGAACGGTAGTAGTATTGTGGTTCGTTGACGATGAGGACGTTGGCCACACGGCCGTGATACGTTTCCGGTGCGTTTTCCAGCGAATCTAAAAATGCGGCGGGTCCCACGAGGGGAAAGTGAAACGCCACCACCACCGCCGCCACCACCACCCTAACATATACTACTGGTAGTGAAGTACAATTGGGGGACTGATAATTAATCGTTTCATGAACGTTATAGAGGTCGTCGTTGTCGTATGGTAGTTGGATTTACAACTACCTATCGCAATCAGTGTCTATCATCACTAACGTTGTGAGTTCGAATCCAGCTAATGGTGAGGTGTACTTGATACAACTTTATGTGATAACGTTTGTCAATGACTTACAGCAGGTCAGTGGTTTTCTCCGGGTACTCCAGTTTCCTCCACCAATAAAACTGACTGTTACGATATAGCTGAAATATTGTTGAAAGTGGCGTTAAACACCATTACCCTAATCCTATATTTTCGTCAGGACAAGAAACGATCAGTCTTTGCTACGTACAGGCAATGACTGGGGACAATCTACATAAAATTAGATGTTTGTTGTTTTCTTTGGAGATCCTCAATCTAATTAACATTCTATCTTTGTTTTACTCCCGATTATGCGCGACATAAAAAAAAAACAGGGAGCAATTAAAGATCGAATTTTAATTAGAGTGAGATACACTAACATCTATACGTAAGTTGGAGATCCCGTCAGTTTTCACAATGTCGAACCAACCAATCAGCAACGAGCCTACTAAATCTGTAGGTATCAAAAACGTCAAGAGCTGTTGTCCGATTTGGTTAATATAATTAACTGTCTTGCCCTGTGTGTAGTGCCTGATTTACCTATATAGGCTGGATAGGCTGAAGCCTATAGTGCCTCCAAATGTAGGGGGCCTCCGGCCAAGGTCTATATTCTTTTTAACACTGTTATTTGTTTTTCACACTTATGCTGTCATGGCGTACTGTACTTTCTAAACAACCCTTTAGTAATTTTCCTTGCACATGTGCACTCCAGTCCAGAATATTGCACAATTTTGTGAAGGTGGGGAATTGGGAGGGACCTGACAAGTGGATTAGCCAAGGGCCTCCATTTATCTAAATCCGGCACTGCTAGCGGCTATGTGACCACGAAAATCACACTAACGCGACGTAGGAAGAAGAGAACGCGGATCGTAACCATTGGATGGAGACGCAGAAGTTGTAGTATCTATATACATAATACAGTGTATGACAGTCCCACTACCATCCAAGATGGCTGCTGATATGACCTGGAAATTGAACTGTAGATACTTTTAAGATGTACCATTTTTTTTTATGTAATTATAGTGTATTACTATTATATGTTGTATATAGTCTTGAAAGGGGACATCCTAAAATAATATACTAGTAGTCTAAGCTTTATTTTACTTTCGCCATGCATATGATTTTAAAGTAGACTTCGTTAACGGGGTGACCAGAAGCCGTAAATCGAAGGACAGACAATACAATGGCCAAAAAGATATAGAGCAATAGCCGACAAAACGCCACGCAGAAAACTAAACTTTCAGCACGAACCTAAATAAAAACCCGGAATGAACACATGTATATATAAATGGAAAGTTCACAATGAGAAAATTAAAATCATATCTTTTGTCTTAGAGTTTCATTTTTAACCTTCCGTCTCTGTCAATTTCTATGTACATGTCAATGTATGAAGCAAACCTAGCTGTATATTTGGTATCCTTTCTTTACATGTTCAACAGTCACCAAACTTGGATTTTTTTTGTGTGAAAAGACATCACCTGTAGCGGAACGTCAAATTATAAGAGCAGGAATAGCACAGTCCTTTTCGTTTTTCTTGAGAAGCTCCTGTATGAAGTCTGGTTTGTACGAATACAGGAATACCGACTGTATTGAAAAACACTCCCACCAAAATATAACAAATAAGTCGTCAATAAAAAACTTAAGTATTTTGATGATGTCAATTTCAGAGAACGCTTCGTTAGAATAAGAGGTTTTTTTTTTAATTCTACGTTGGTCATTCCTGGTTCCGTTTGATGAGATGAGTCTGTTTTTCACTTTACCAACTGTGTTCGATTTTTATAGGGCTAGTAGCTTGTTGAAGAAAGGGTCCACGTGTTGACATATCACTCCTCGGAGTCTCGGACAAATAATGTCGATTCCAAACCAACTAGTCTTTTCTCTTGTTCCTAAATGCTGTGCGAGGAGCGTGAAATAGCATTTTTATATTTTTCGATTTGACAAGACCGGGGATCGAACCCAGAATCTACCGAATTCGGGTCGAGAACGCCAAGCATTTACACCATCGAGGCTCTTGTATGATCACTGTGTGTACGAGTAAATAAACACGGAAAGAAAATAGAAATTGATCAAATAATATAAATAAAATCTCAATAGTTCTATAATGGTGACGAAATACGTCTGCAGGCGCGGATGCATCATTTTATGGTAGACCGAGCGCATATTTTTGTAGACGACAAATCTAAGATCCCCCTCGGGTAGAAAAGCGCCCTTTGTGGAAAACAGCCTGTAAATTATTTTCGTTTTTCCTCAGAAGCACCTACATGAAGTCTGTTTTATACTAATACAGGAAGAGGAGCACAGTTGGTATCCATAGGAATAACGACTGTATCCCTGTGTATTTGTTATTAAACGATTTAGATGGTTATAAAAAAATATTATTGTCCAATTTAACAAGAAACGATCGGAAGTCGATATTTTTTAATTGGGCGCGCGCCAGGTGCGCTCCCATGTGAAACCGCAATTTGTCTTGATACTTATTTGCGCCACGTGTAAAACAGAATAACACGGCAGACAGTTATACAGCACCCAAACAAGACTCTGTTGATATGAACACTCAAGCGATAAAACTGTCGGCAATACCTCAACTCAAAGTGTGTTTCTACATATCAGCGTCTTAGTTAGTTTCTTTATCAACTAAAATGTCACAAACCCTACTTCATCAATCCACGATAGTTTGTACAACCTCAAAAGAATATATCTTAACAAACATTTGAACAGGTAAGTTAAAATTACACCACGTGCCTGTTACACCTGAATAAAGTGTCGGTAAATTCCTTTGAAGTTTTAGATCCAATTATTTATATATGTTAACTCGCCGCGAGGCGATTACTTTCCCGCCCCGGACAACCCTAGAAATAACAATACATAATCGCGACCATTATGCGTGTCAACAATTCCCCTTTAGAAGCACACGGACTGAAAAGATTTAATTTCCTTTAACCCTCCTTAATATTGATTACAATTGGTTAGCGGTAAACATCAAAGAGATAATGAAGGGATATGATTGGCTGTCGGGAGATCTAAAGTAATAACTTTAATACACAAATTCATGAGAAAAATGTGGAGTTTTAAGTGATTTGGGAGGAGAAATAATACTTAGTACACATTTTAACGAGCTATTACACTTTTATTGTCGTTGTATATTGCTAATATTCATACTAGAACATTTTGATGCCGATGGTGGCTGGCGGCACTAAGGAATATTTTAAAATTTGTTAAAATATGGCTACTGTTCTTGTAACGCCGCAACCTTTACACTATTTTCCGGTAAGAATTAATTAAAATTTGTAATTAAAACATGTAAATTAAGAAATGTAATTAAGACTTTATTGACTGTATTGAATTTTTTGTATTTTCTTAATTTCCTTGTAAAAGCGTTCGTTTAAGTTTTATTTTTATTTTTTATTCCATTTAAACAATTTTATGTTTTTCTTGTTTTTAAGAGCTTCATTTAGCGCATGTTATTTGATAAATGTATAATATATGTGCCGACTTTAAATAAAATTTACTTACTTACTAAAAACGTATGTACATTTTAACCAATCTTTCTTTTTTATTTTTTAAATGGTATTCGAAATCAGAATCCATCAATTTGTTTATAAATTTGTCCCACATAATTAAATAATTTTGATAATATTATTAAATAAAAGATAAACTGTATATTTAAATGTATGTTTCAAAGCATAACCAATGAAAGACTAAGTGGAGAAAATATATCAAATTTAAAAAAAAAAAATTAATTAGAATTATATTAAGGGACTGTAAACTTTAAAACAAGGAGGAATGCTGATAAAGTGTCATCATGAAAATTGCTATAATTTTTTTTTAATTTATCTTATTATATTTCAACTACTTTCTTCATTTTTGTTTTTAATGACAAGGAAACACCAATTGAGCAATTAATAAATTAACACAGAATATAAGCTTTGAACTTAATTGTGTGTTTCCCCCCCCTTTTTCATCAACATTTAAGCACACTTGTTTATTGTTTAGATTGTTCTCCATCAAGTTTTAATATTTGTGTGTGTGTGTGTGTGGGGGGGGGTTTCTCAATTCAAGGACCTTTAGATCAAACTTGTAAATATTTATTTTTAATTTTGTATAATAATATGCGAATTTTCATTCTCAAAATCATATCATTACCTGATAAAGTCTGTCAGGGACTGATTTGTGGTTTTCTCAAGGTGCTGTGGTTTCCTCCACCATTAAAACTGAGCGCCACATTACAACTGAAATATTCTTGAAAGTGGTGTTAAATACCATAAACCAAACCAAACCAAGCAAAGCAAAGTCATATCAACTATAGGTAAATAGCATGAAATTTACATAGCATATGCATAGAATAGCTGAAGGTATTTTAATTTCTAATTAAATAAATATTCCATTATAAATGGTCAATTTTAGTTTATGATCAAACTGTCTTATGATATAAAGAGTGATAAATGTTTGGCTTTTTCAAATAGAACTTTAAGTGATGCTTTTAAAAAATTAAGTTAAAGTGAATGCAATATGATAACTGGATGAAAATTAATTAACATAAAAGTATGGTGTTTAGCTAATATTTGTTTTAAAGAATATATTAAAAAGAAACCCCCTTTTTTCAGATGAAACATGCTTTTATTGTTATCCTTTATATAAAGATATTAAAGAATATTTTTGAGCTTTGTAAATTATTTTTAAGTTAACTTGTCAAAAACAAGCATTTTGTAAATCTACATACACCATAGGAACAAGCCTTTATACAGCATAGATAGATGAAACATTTAATTTCTTAGAATTTAAGGCAAACAAATAATTAAAAATATTCGATACATGTACATTGTACATGTATTTTCTATAATAGTAGACATGAGATCCATTTTGAGGCTGAACCTTTAGTCTGAACCACAGGCACTGGTGACACGGAATTACACACACACACACACCACCCCTTTTTAATTAACTTTCTGTTTCCATATTAATTTTCAATAAAAATTTCTTGATCATTTCATCCTTTTTAATAAAGGAAAAAGAGATGAAATAATAAAGAAATTTAATTGAAAATAAATATGTAAACAGAAAGTTAAAAAAAAAATGGGGAAAAAGTGTGGGGGGTGAGGTATACTGTGCCACACTTATTTTAAGACTGGTATATATATACACCTCCTTTTAAGGTAGCACTGTAGACTAATATTATAAGAGAGGCTCAAATACTACCAAACTAAAATGTGTGCTAGAGTCAATAAAATATTTACAATAAAATAGTCATTTAAATTCAATTATTTAACCTGTATAAATAGCATATTTCGTCTAACATCAAAGCATGACCTCTTACTACACATGGTTTATTTATCTCAAATGAAAAAAGAAAAAGAAAAGCAAACTACCAAACACCAGCAAGGGCCGTTGTGGTCGTGATCGTATGGTAGTTGGATTTACTACCTATCCAAGCAGTGTCTATCACTACTGATGTTGTGAGTTCGAATCCCGATCAGGGTGAGGTATACAACATTATGTTATATACGTGTAGTTTTGTCAGTGACTTGCCACAGCTCGGTGGCTTTCTCTGGGTCCTCCGGTTTCCTCCACCAATAAAACTGGCCCCCACGATATAACTGAAATATTGTTGAAAGTGGCGTTAAACACCAACAAACAAACTAACATATTTCGTCTAACATCAAAGTGTGACCCCTTGATACACGTGTTTTATTTATCTTAAATGAAAAAATTAATTGAATAGCAAGCTACCAAACAACAGCTGTGTTAGTTATGATATTACAAGGTGCCTTTGGTAAAAAGGTGTTATTATAACATATTTATGGGTATAAACTGTGTAAGATCTAACACCTGCTTGATATATGTAATGATATGCCCAGGACATGCAGTGAAATGTAAGAATTACATAAAATAGTCATTTATTTTTATTTGTATAAACTAAGTATTTCTTTTAAAATCAAAATTAGGTAAATTATTCATTTATTTTATTTGTACAATCTAACGATTTCTTTTAAATCTTGATTATTTTTTTTCGTTTTCTTTTAAATACTAGAATATGTGGAATAATATGTCAGCAGCCATATGTAAAAATTACGTAAAATATTCATTCATTTTTATTTGTATTAGTTAACGATTTTCTTATAAATCTTGATTATTTATTTTTTATATACTTAAACATTTTGAATATATGTCTGTGTACCACATGTTACACAGGACATATTGATGATGTGACGGTGTAAAGTTACTCTACCCATTGTCAATACATGTACATGTTTTTTTAAACACCCATATTCTGGTCCACAAAAGTAGTTTTGTTTTATAATAAAATGTGGGCGAGGAGGCACAACCAGATTTTAATATTCCTTTCATACACTCCTATCTGCCACATAAGAAGCACAACAGTAGCTGTTTTAGTTAAAAGTTAAGGCCAGGAACACACAACGTTTGAAATATGACTTTTAAAGGCTACCAGACAGAAGGGAAAAAAAGAAAGAAAGGCAAAGTTATTAATTTTACTGGAGTTTTTAATAAATGTTCACATACATTCACATTTAAATTTACTAAGATTGTATTTGCCATAGAGCTTCTTTGCCTTCTTTTATTTTTTCGAATTTTCACTGAAAACATATCCTATTACATGGTTTAATCCTGCCACATTTTTGTACCTGTCTCAAGCCAAGACCGAGATGTTCATTTTTGTGTGTTTAACGCCACTTTCAGCAATATTTCAGCTATATCATGGCGACCAGTTTTAGTGGTGGAAGTAGCCGGAGTACCTGGAGAGAACAACCGACCATGGGCAAGCAACTGGTAAACTTTATTACTTGCGGCTGCGAGTCGAGTGCACCCTTTATAATTTACAAAGCCGAGCGCAAATCCACGCCGTATTGGTGATAGGCTTGTATGAGTTGCTAGGTAATCCAACTACCTAACTTATTGAGCCACCCGGGCCCTTTGTTTTGTTGATTTTGATGGAAATGATGCCCATCGCTGTTAAAACATTCTTTACATAATATTTATTTTATTGAGAAAAGTTAATTAACAGAAGAATATAATACTAAATATGCAACTTCTATCACTAAGGAAACTGAGGAAAACAGAATTAGTTTCATTTATTTCCCATAATTGCATGTAATGGACATATTTGGTTATGCTGACAGGACAAGTCGAGTGGACCCGCCATACAAAAATATCACATCATCCAATGTCGCAGTAGTAAATTGACCGAAATTTTTGTTTTCAAAATGGATAATACAACAACCCTATATTATTATCCTTATAAAGGGTATATTAAAGGGTCATACAGACAAAATAATGGTTCTTATACCCAATGAGAAAGACTTGTACGAAGAGTCAGTAAAATGTGTGACTGATCTTACATAATAAACAAGAATGATATTTTTACAAAACTTTAAAGAAAATAAAGCCTCTTAATTTTAAAAATAATCTACTGTATGTCTGCTCAATATTTATATATAAAAGCATAAGTAAAAAAAAAAGGTTGTATTGGGGAGGGGGGGGGTCGTATCTGAACAAATTGCAATATATATTTTTCATATGAAGCTATATCTTTTTGTATCACCTTTCAGTGCCCACGTGGTTACTGAAAAAAAAATGTTGATAAAAATAAATACATGATTAATTTCTGAAGAAAGAATGATATTAAACTCAGTTCAATATAGGTTTTAATTATGTTATTCTTCAATATTTGCAAATTATTTTTATATTTACGTTAATATTTAATATACAAAAAAAAATAATTTGACTTACCACGGAGTCTATTAACACTTAAAAAAATGTCACGAAGAACATAA
>MJUT01008999.1:703260-753677 GCA_002080005.1 Gigantidas platifrons | reverse complement strand
AAGAACCAAATCGAAGATACCAAAGGGATAATCAAGAAGCCGTAAATTGATTGATTGATTGATTTTGGTGTTTAACGCCACTTTCAGCAATAGTTCAACTATAGCATGACGCCCAGTTTTAGTGACGGAAGAAGCCGGAATACCCGGAGAGAACCACCGACCATAGGAAAGCAACTGGTAGACTTTATCACTTGCGGCTGAGAGTCGAGTGCACCCTTTTTGTAATTTACAAAGTCTGGCGCTAACACACGCCATATTATTGGTGATAGGCTTGTATGAGTTGTTTGGTAATCCAACTACCTAACTCATTGAGCCACCCGGGCCCTTCAAAGGAAATGTTATTACAAGAATGTACCCCAAGTGAAGTGCATATATATGCAGTCGGACTTTAATAGACCTTCTGCGTAGACACAAAGCACAATCATTATATCTACCATGCATGTTTAATTGTGTGTTATATTTAAGGGACCGTTATATCCGTTAATTTTTAATCCCATCGATGGTGTAATGGTTAACGTGTTCGCCTCGAGTGGGGTAAATTGTGGGTTCGAGCCCGGTCGGGTCAATTTGCTGCTTCTCCGCTACACACGCTACATTAAAGAGTAATATAATAGAATGGTTGGTTTGGAGTCGGGATATTGTGTTCCGAGTGGAGTGACGTGACTACCGGAAATATTTTAAATATATAATTTAAACTCCAACGTCGCTTGCCAATGGTTATAATCCATCTCCCACAGGCCTGTGCCACCTCCCCTCGGATAGCAACCCTTAACAAGCGAAAATGTTTATTCCCTAAAAACGTTTTAAAACTGTCTTTGACACAAACATACAAACGTTTTAAGACTCAAAATCAAACAAAATGGCCGGTGTTATTTTTTTCCAGTATCAAAACGAATTTATTTAAAGTACAAAAGAAAAATTTGAAGAACCATTTCCAAAAAATCCATTGATAAAAACATATCAAATAAAAACCTCTTTATAGTCGATCTGGGTTTTAAAGACAACAAAGAGTTTTGATCCTTTGATCCTTGCCAAGTCAATGGGGGTAGAAAGCAAATACGAGAACTTCAAATAGAAACAAGATAAGCTGAAAGGTGGGTAGTTCAACGTCTCTTTTCTTTTGAACTTGCAAATACCGGTATAACATTCAAAGTCTCCGTTAAGACGATAATACATAACCGATGGATTCCGAACGTCAGAACCGCTCCTCCTTACGAGCACGCCCACCAATATAATTTGATAATGTTAAATGTTTTCTTTAAAGAAGATAAATTTAGAAATAAAAATTTCAAAGATTATTTTCTGATAAAGAAATCATTTTCGAAAGCACATGCTGTCTGACACATTTTTCTTTCTACACTCCTCCTGACAACATCAATAGATTTCTTTTCATGAAACGAAATGTAACATAAAAATACCACTAATGGAATCCTAATTTTGTTTGTATGTAGTGAAATGCAACCGGAAATCCTGTCTTATATAATATGTCTCATTAACATTTATGAATATAAAACAAAAATTATATCAACTATAATCTAGTCGACAATCAATTGAACCCCGCCACTTTTATGTTCCTGCCCTACGTCAAGATCTGGATTTCCATTAGCTAGATATATGTCGTGGATTTTTGTGTTAATGATAGCTAGGGAGAACACTCGCGAATTTGGGGGTCAGGGGTCAGGTTATAATACGGAAAGCTTGGCCGTAGACCATAGTTGATCACGTGTTTGGAGAGTGTTACGCTCCCTGCGCGTTAAAGGGCCATAGTTGATCACGTGTTTGGAGAGTGTTACGCTCCCTGCGCGTTAAAGGGCCATAGTTGATCACGTGTTTGGAGAGTGTTACGCTCCCTGCGCGTTAAAGGGCCATAGTTGATCACGTGTTTGGAGAGTGTTACGCTCCCTGCGCGTTAAAGGCCCCGTGTGGCTCAATGAGTTAGGTAGTTAGATTACCTAACAACTCATACAACCTATCACCAATACGGTGTGGCTTCGCGCCTGGCTTTGTAAATGACAAAAAAGGTGCACTCGACTCGCATTCGCAAGTGAAAAAATTTACCAGTTGCTTGCCGATGGTCGGTGGTTCTCTCCGGCTACTCCGGCTTCTTCCACCACTAAAATGGTCGCCATGATATAGCTGAAATATTGCTGAAAGTGGCGTTAAACACCAAAAATCATCAAATCAAATCCCTGCGCGTTAAAAATTTTAGTAGATTTTGAAAAGAGTAGGAGCATTGTAGCTGCGCTTGAGGACTAAATGTTTCGTACCTACCCAACTCTCCATACATTTCTAGTTACAGTCTAGACTCGTTGCCCCGGTGATGCCATTCCTCCCTCCCTCTTTCTATATATTGTAGTTTGTGATGTATTATTGAACTTGTTCTCGTCCTGAACACATCTGAAATACTCCTCGCTGGACGCCAAGTTTAATCAATTATATAAAACGTTTAGAAAACGATAGAAATCTAGCTCCTGGCTCAGGACACCAAAAAAAAAAAAAAAAATAAAGGCGGGAATAAACCAGCTTAATGTGATCTCGAGCAGCCAAACAGAAATTTGTATGAACATTTTGGTTGGTACCGACGAAATGATTTACAACCAATCAAATCACAGAGACAGTTGGTTTTTTTTTTACAGAAATGAATTTCCTTACAAATTAGACTGATTTGGAGGAGAGTAACGGGTGGCAAGTGACCATGGGTTATCAGCAATAAATAATAGGTTTTATTTTGAAAATAAAAACTGCAGTGTCACATCATTTATCTTTTGCATCTTTCTGGTCAATTTCTTTATTTATTTTTAAATTTGTCGACAGAAAATATAATAACAAAAAATAGATCCGTCCCCCAAAGTTAAATTGTAGTTCTCTTGCACCAAATTCTAATATTGCTTGAAAAACACAAAATACAACAAAATGTGTCCAGACTAATTTAAAGGGGGTTAAAATTACATATTTAAAACCGAATGCTCCACGCGACATTTCGTGTATTTGATTTTTATATCCGTCTAAACAAAATCCATCAAACAAAAAGAAACACCATATATACCGGACCTATAATTGTCAACTTATTTTTCAATGGATATTAAATTTTACTTTACAAGACAGAGTGAAATCAATATATTTTATCTTTATTAACCTATAGTATTGTTAGTAAACATTTGATATGGTTGAAGTTGGGTCCTTTATACCGTGTGATCTTCTCTGAAAAAAAGAAAGAAAGAGAGATATGTTTATTCATTGTAAATCCTCCATCAAAATGAAATAAGACAAAAAATACCCACTGATTCAAAGTCTGTCAATTGTCGAAAAAGTGATTAAAGTAAAACAATTTAAAAAAAAGAAAAAAGAAGAAAGGTTTACACGTTTACACAGGGAGGGTTAATTTTTTGGGGGGGGGGGGGTAATTTACATTTTACTTAGTAGTGTATTCAGAGGCTTTTTAAATTTATTCTCTGAAAGAAAAATAATTATAGATAGCCACTTGGACATTAATTAGCAATTGTAACATGTGCTTTGAAAGTGAAACATGTATTAAGAGCAAATAGTGAAGAAATGTGTTTTTGAGTAAATAAATATAACAATCTGGTTGCGAAAGTAAAACCCAGTTAGATTTTTGTTTTATATATATATTTCTGTTTTGTACGTGAATTGTACTATTAGCACCACATTATAGGGGATGGATCCAGGTTAGCAGTAGATGGGACGTGAAATCTAGGCGAGAGGTTTGGAGGCCGCCAATGTCCCAACCGGGTACAGTCAAGAATCATGATAGAGTGAGCACTCCGGAAGCTCCAGCGATTTGCGAATTACATCCATTTACTGGTATTCTTAAAAATAAAATGCTGTATAACATTTATACTTTGCAAATTATAGGGGTGGTGCGCAATCCCTGCATGCCCCCTCTTTAGTCCACACCTACTTCTTTAATTCACAGTGTGTCTAAAGACTATTTATATACAATCTGGGGACCGTCGTTGAATTGTGATGTCATGGCAGTTGGATTTACAACTACCTGTGCATATGTTGTGAGTACGAATTCAACTCATTGTGAGGTGTACTAGATACAACACTATGTGATAAAGATTGTCAGTGACTTTCGACATGTCGGTGGTTTTCTCTGGTTTTCTCCACCAATAAAAGTGACAGACACATTATAACTTAAATATTGTTGAAAGTAGCGTTAAACACCATAAACCTAGACATAACTTACCACCCTCCTCCCCCCTTTTCCAGTCCAATTACAATGGTTGTCCCCTCATTTTCCGATATTCTCTCTAAAAATTGCCCCCGCCTTTCCTCCAATTTTCAATCCACTCGTACGCCTCTGTTATAAGAAATATTCTACTGATGTGTCAGGGTGTAATGTAGAGTCAATAAACTTCAATTTCTAAGTCAATCGCTTACTATTTAAAACTACATTCAATTAAATACTTTTCTGCTTAAAACATCAAAGAGAAACACCATGTTTTACCTGTTGTAATCAAATACATAAATATATATTTCAATTATATAAGTTCACCGCCCAGTTGTGTATGCAATGCTACTTTTTTGTTCAAAAATAACATTAGAGATGTTATCTGGCCACAAAAAAGGTATTATATCCTCAAAATTCAATGGGTTTAAACTAAGCATATTATATCGGATCGAATTGTCCTATCAAATAGATATTGTAAACCCTGTAAACTTTGTACCTAAATAAGGAAAATATAGAGTTCAAACCACACATGCTTCCGCATACAGTGGAACCTGTCTAATCCGACGCACCAAGGGACCAGGGAAATATGTCGGATTGTACAGGATGTAAGAACCTGTCTAATCCGACGCACCAAGGGACCAGGGAAATATGTCGGATTGTACAGGATGTCAGAACCTGTCTAATCCGATGCACCAAGGGACCAGGGAAATATGTCGGATTGCACAGGATGTCAGAACCTGTCTAATCCGCCGCACCAAGGGACCAGGGAAATATGTCGGATTGTACAGGATGTCAGAACCTGTCTAATCCGACGCACCAAGGGACCAGGGAAATATGTCGGATTGTACAGGATGTCAGAATCTGTCTAATCCGACGCACCAAGGGACCAGATAAATATGTCGGATTGTACAGGATGTCGGAATACACAGATTCCACTGTATATACTATTACGTGGACCGTGCTTTCTCCATTTGGCCTTAGTTTCTATATTACAGGGACTCTGCTTTCCTCATTTGGTCTAACTGTCAATATTACAGGGACTCTGCTTTCTTCATTTGGTCTAATTGTCATGCAGTATTACAGGAACTGTGCTTTCCTCATTTGGTCTAATTGTTAATATTACAGGGACTGTGGTTTCCTCATTTGGTTTAATTGTTAATTTTACAGGAACTGTGCTTTCCTTATTTGGTCTAATTGTTAATATTACAGGAACTGTGCTTTCCTCATTTGGTCTAATTGTTCATATTACAGGGACTCTGCTTTCTTCATTTGGTCTAACTGTCAATACTAAAAGTATTACAGGAACTGTGCTTTCCTCATTTGGTCTAACTGTCAATATTACAGTGACTCTGCTTTCTTCATTTGGTCTAACTGTCAATACTAAAAGTATTACAGGAACTGTGCTTTCCTCATTTGGTCTAACTGTCAATATTACAGGGACTGTGCTTTCCTCATTTGGTCTAACTGTCAATATTACAGGGACTGTGCTTTCTTTGTTTGGTCTAACTGTCAATATTACAGGGACTGTGCCTTCATCATTTGGTCTAACTGTCAATATTACAGGGACTGTACTTTCTTCATGTGGTCTTAAGTTTCTATATTACAGGGACTGTGTTTTCCTCGTTTGTCTAACTTTCAATATTACGGGGGTTGTATTTTCCTCATTTGGTCTAACTGTCAACACTACGGGGGCTGTGATTTCCTCATTTGGTATAACTGTCAACAATATGGGGGTTGTACTTTCCTCATTTGGACTTAGTTTCAACTTTATGAGGGCTGTGCTTACCCAATGTAGCTTTATTGTCAATATTATGGGACTTACGTTCTGCAGAGACGATAATAAACGATGGATTTTCATAAAGCACTGCGTTGACTACTATTATACCTATTTTGTCCCAGTATTGTTAAAAATGCTGTTATAGTGATAACCGGAACCTTTTAACCGTAATGGGAGCGGGAGGTTTGGCGCCGTAAAATCTGATTCAACCCACAATTTCTTTGGAAATGCCTGTACCAAGTCAGGGCCATTGCAGTTTTACTAATTTTCCGGTTGTTGACTGATTTTGTCTGTTTATTGATTGATGAGTTTTGCCTTTCCCTTTGTAAGATTGCTCGGTGTTCGGTAATTTTGTTATTACCCTTTCCCTAGTTTCACCTTATCAAAATTACGAAACCGACTGTGCTTCCCCCATTTGACATTAATTTGATAATAATACGGGGAGGACTGCGCTCACACCATTATGGTCTTATTGTCAATATTACAGGGACTGTGCTTTCCTCGTTTGTCAAAGTGTAAATATTACGTGACCTGTGCTTTTCTCGTTTTGTCAATATTACGGTTTTTCCATTTGACAAAGGTATCTGTATTTGACTTTCTGTAGGTATTACGGAGGAGGTGGGGGCTGAGCCTTGTCTCCCCATTTGGTTTTATTGTCAGAATTGCAGGGACAATGTCGTCGATGTCTAGTCTTCTCACGTGTACTTGAAATCGGATAGATAGGGATATGCTAAAACGTCTCGAACAAACAAGAGCTGGGACAACAAAGTGTGTTTTCTTATCATCTTCCTAAATGGGAGCAGGATGCATAATTTTGAAACGGGATACCATAACGCCACCTATAGAGAAGCAATTAATGCGATTTATGTGCCCCTGTTCTGAAATAAAATATATATCGCCATTTTTACTCTCCTTTCCGATTGAACCCTTTTCAATGATTAGTAGTAACCATTTGTAGGCTCCACAAACTGTTTCAACAAATTAATGGGCCTTGGTGGGGAATTCCGGCGTACACAGGTTTGAAATTATTTCCTCCATTGGCTAATTTGAAAGCCGGATGCAGCTATTTTGACTTTTCGTCTTGTATAATAAGTAGGACGAATAAATTATGTAGGTATACCATTTGACATTTGGGATAGGTTTATAATAGGGAATGAATATTGTTAATAATAATTGTTACAAGGGAAAGGGGATATGGTCGAACATTTTTCCCTTGCAACAGGCCGCAAACGATCACTCCTAACTTTTGCTCCTTCACTTAGATGCCGGTGAAAGTTATCCTTGCAGAAATGGAGCGTGACATTCTCCAGATATGAAACATTCATTTACGCCCCGTCCTTATGGGACTTGTGAAAGTCACGAGGTTCCCTCTTGAGGGTGGGGAAGGTAATTTTGTTTGGAAATTCCATAGCCATTTAAAACAATATAATTAAAGCGCTCAACCAACCAGACACCGTTAGAACCATGTTGAAAAATTACAGGTCCGAACCATCGTTGGTTACCCAGTTGATCACGCTTTATACTCTGAACTCAGCATCCGCGGGTCAACTGGCAGAGACGACGATTGTCTTTATAGCCAATCAAATCAAAGATTTTAAATGTATCTAAATAAAGAAAGGTATTATTTACAAATGATCGTAGCCTCATTTTTCTGTATATTCTTTTTCATCTAAAAAAGGAGATTAACAATATCAAACAATGATTTTTATTGGTAACTGCATGTATTAATAGGCTTTTTGTAACGAAACCATATATGATTTTTCTGCAAGTTGACCATCAGGTGCAATCTTTACCCAGAGTTGTCGGTCCTTACAATCTCTCTGGGGCAATCTCTACCCAGAGTTGTCGGTCCTTACACTCTCTGGAGAGTGTAAGGACCGACAACTCTGAGTAGAGATTGCCATTCTCTATCCAGAGTTGTCGTTCCTGCTATGCTACACAACATCTCAATCGTAACTACTCGGCCATTCTCGCTACCCTACAAATAACAGGGTAGCGAGAATGGCCGAGTAGTTACGATTGCACAACATCTCTGTCAACGCCCATTTTACAAGATTTTGGTAAAATTTAGAAACAGTAAAAAAATGTACTTAAAATTGTTTTAATTATTGTAAATATCAATAAAGATGAAAATAAATCACTCATTTCAAATCAATTCTCTCTTAAAAATGATTTGTGATCGTTTTTAACTTTTTAATTTTTACCTCCGAAAAATATTTCTCCAAGAAGTGTGGGAGAAAATCATTTTTAAGAGAGAATTGATTTGAAATGAGTGATTTATTTTCATCTTCATTGATATTTACAATAATTAAAACAGTTTTAAGTACATTTTTTATACTGTTTCTAAATTTTACAAAAATCTTGTAAAATGAGCGTTGACAGAGATGTGGTGTAGCGTAGCAGGAACGACAACTCTGGATAGAGTGAGAGATTGCATCCGAGGTGATGAGAGGAGCGTAATCGGGGTGTAATTCAGCTGTGGGTTACCGACGATGGATCCAAACTAATTACAGTATATCCAACGGCGGCCATCTTGGATGAAAAGAGAAAATGGTTTAGTACAATCTGGAACAAGATCAGCAATGCAGGTTTTAATGGAATATATTTTCATTTTTTTACAATCAAAACCACAATACTTATGTCGTCATCGATGGTTTAATGGTTAGCGTGTCCGCCTCTAAAGCAATAGACCATTGGTTCGAGCCCCGGTCGGGTCCAACCAAAGACCATAGGACTGTTGTTTCAATGAGCTAGTTAAAAATCCAGCTAAACGTGTTGGTAAAGTACAAAGCCGACATCATCATCATCTCCTTGAAATGTAATTTGTTCTCGCCAAGATATAGCTGAAATATTGCTAGTTTGGCGTTAAACAACAATCACTCACTTATGTTGTCGACATAAAAGCCTCTGGCCAATATATCAGCGACCTCTTTATTCTCGGTCGTAACTCTGATCTATTTTGATTGGAACTTGTACCGTCCTATATGTAAGTGACCTTTTTCTGCTCGCGGTCGTAACTCTGATCCATTTTGATTAGAACTTGTACCGTCCTATTAATCAGCGACCTCTTTCTTCTCGCGGTCTTAACACTGATATATTTTGATTGGAACTCATACTGTCCGTCCTATGTGTCAGCCACATCACTGGAAAACACCTAACTAATTCTTTGTTCAACATGTCACACGTGTCAGCCACATCACTGGAAAACACCTAACTAATTCTTTGTTCAACATGTCCCACGTGTCAGTTACATCACTAGAAAACACCTAACTAATTTTTGTTCAGAGATCTTATCACAAAGCAGTCAATAGTGTCAGCCACATCACTGGAAAACACCTAACTAATTTTTTGTTCAACATGTCCCACGTGTCAGCCACATCACTGGAAAACACCTAACTATTTTTTTGTTCAGAGATCTTATCACAAAGCAGTCAATATCATGACATACAGTATATTATAATCTTAGTCTAATCTTGATGTTTACATGTTATAGAGAGATATAAGGTGTTCACGCGTTCTTCAAAAATACTTAAAAGCTAAAAAGATTTGATTAAAGTTAGACCCTAATACGATCCAAGCCTTATTGAGTGTTTAGTTTGTCATATAACCGCCCAGGGTCAGCTTTTAGTAAGTTTAAATACATAGATAGACTATGTACACTGCCTTAGAATTCCAAACGTACTTAATTTACTTATTGGATTTGGTAGCACGGCCTCTTTGAAGGTTTAGTCTTAATCTCTTTAAACACAAAGTGTAATATTTTTTCTCCTTTGAACATAAAATAAACTAACAACACGGATTCGTTTGAAGATTTAGACTAAAGCCTCCTCAAATATTATACTATTATATTTGTAATACTTGTGGTGGTGGAAGTTCAACCCCTGTTATAGCGACAGGGTCTTTTTGAATTTAGACTGTCACGGCACAATTCCTCGATCTCTCACAAGTTCAACCCCTTTTATAATGACTGAGGCTTTTTGAATGTAGTCTGGGCACAATCCCGTGATCTTTCATAAGTTCATCCCCTTTATAACGACTGAGGCTTTTTGAATTTAGTCCGTCTCGACACAATTCCTTGATATTTCACAAGAGTTTTTGGTTTTGATATTGAGCTGAAAACATATTGTATACATTATTATAGCAGATTTGATTTCTTCCGACATTTTGAGATTTGTTTTAAGAATCTCCTGTACATGGCCTCGTAAACATTATTTGCACACCTATAAATTGACATTGTTATGGTTTTTGGTGTTTAACGCCACTTTCAACAATGAAATTGACAGTGAAGGCCGGTTAAGAAAGAAACTTTACGACAAGAGATGATTTCAATATTCCCATTGTGAACTTCCCATTCATATGTAGCAACATTCCAGCAGCACCTGCATATGGAATATATATATCTCTCAGTTGATCTGATACTCCAGAGCTTGTATTTTTTCTTCTTTGAACATAACGCAGACTAACAACACAGATTCGTTCGCAGATTGAAAGAAAAGCCTCCTTAAATATTATACTATTATATATTATACTTGTGGTGGAAGTTCAACCCCTTTTATAACGACTCAGGCTTTTTGAATTTAGAATGAATTGTGGTGTTTAACGCCACTTTCAGCAATATTTCAGCTATATCATGGCGACCAATTTTAGTGGTGGAGGAAGCCGGAGTACCCGGAGAGAACCACCGACCCTGGGCAAGCAACTGGTAAACTTTATCATTTGCGGCTGCGAGTCGAGTGCACCCTTTTTTGTAATTTACACGCGCCCCACGCCGTATTGGTGATAGGCTTGTATGAGTTGTTAGGTAATCCAACGACATAACTCATTGAGCCACCCGGGCCCCTTTTTGAATTTAGTCTGGGCCCAATCCCTCGATCTTTTACAAGAGTTTTTGGTTTTGATACTGTGCTGAAAACATAATGAATATTGAAATAATTGATTTGGGTTATGGTTATGGTTATGGTGTTTAACGTCACTTCAACAACATTTCAGTTATTTCGTGGAGGTCAGTTTTATTGATGGAGGAGACCGGAGTACACGAAAAAAAACCACATACCTGCCACAGGTCACTGACAAACTTTATCAGCAAGGTTGTATCAAGTACACCTTGATTTACCTGATTTGATTTCACACGACATTTTGAGGTTTGTTTTAGGAATCTGTGTACATGACCTCATTAACATCATTGGTGCACCTCGAAATTGACAGTAAGAAAGAAACTTTAAGACAAAAGAGATGATTTCAATATTCCCATTGTGAACTTTCCATTTATATGTAGTAACATTCCAGCAACACCTGCATATTGAGTATATATCTCTCAGTTGATCCAAGGATATAAATCCTTGGTTGATCAAATATTCCTGAGCTTGTGATTCCTATCTGGAATTCCTTGATGAAGGTTGCGGCAAACAAGGAAGCTACTGAACGAAGGGTACATATTGGCTAAGTTGAAGTCATCACTTCGAAAACCATGGCTTTGTTAACCATTATGGAATACCTGTGTCACAAATGATCATGGATATGTTCCACTTGTCTGGTAAGTACTTCCTGGTCTTTTCCTCATTCATGACTTATCATCGGGTTTGTAACTAAGAATAGCACTACGGGTGCCACTAGTCGAGCAGGAACTGCTGTGCATTCCGAAGCTCTCGAGTTCACCCCCCCCTCCTGTTTTATTGGGATTCGTTGTCCCTTTGGTCGTTTTTCTTTGGCCATTGCATGCGTTGTCTGTTCTTCTTCGATTTATGGATGATTATTACCCCTTTGGTATCTTCAAACTCTTCTTGCACCAAGTTACAACTCCCATTTGGAGGTGTATTTTCAGAGTAGTATCTAAAATAATAATTTTCCATGTTTTTCGCTGGAATAATATGTTCTGGTTTGTACATCATACAATAGACAAAATATGAAGCCAGTGAGACCCAAAACAAAAAGGTTCAGTCCCAAATGATATGATTTGTACCTACAACTAGAGGCTGAGTGGGCTGAGCCTGTGTTGCTCACCTTTCATTCTGCTTTGGGGAAACTTCATACAGAACCTTCCATAGGTGTTTCCTACCAAATTTCGGTTCATGTGGCTACTCGGTTTCAGAGGAGAAGATTTTTTTAGAAACAACCAGAAACAAGAATTGCCTATGGTGCCCATGTTTGTTAATGGATCGGGCCGAAATGAGCAATTTTGTATAGAGCAAATTCCACAGATGCTTCCTACCAAGTTTCGGTTCATTTGACCAAGTGGTTTCAGAGAAGAAATTTTTATTTAAATCGACAAATCTGAAACAAGTATTGCTTGTGGCGACCATGTTTGTTAACACCATGTTTGTTAACGGATCGGGACGAAATGAGCAACTTTTATAGATGATCTTCCATAGATGCTTCCTACCAAGTTTTGGTTCTCATTTGTCTGTGCGGTTTCAGAGGAGAATAATTTTTGTATAAAATCAACCAATCAGAAACAAGAATTGCTGGTGGTGGTCATGTTTGTTAATGGATCGAGACGAAATGTGCAATCTTTATAGAGGACCGGATGCTTCCTACCAAGTTTCAGTTCATTTGGCTAAGTGATTTTAGAGGAGAAAATTAAGATGTGAAAAGTTAACGGACGCCAAGTGATGGCAAAAGCTCACTTTGCCTTTGGCAAGGTGAGCTAAAACTAACTTGTTCGATTTTGACATCCAAGTTCAAGGTTTTACATATTCTTATATATGTTACATTTGTTCTGTGGTGGTGGCCATTTTGGATTTGCAATTACACAAAGATATCTGTATATCTGTATTTTTTTTATTTTGAATAATTATAGATATCACAAAATGTCATAAGTCACAGGTCAACGATAATAATGACTATATTAATAATAAAAAATAAACAATGCCAGTTTATAATATAATATACTATAATAAACCCCACATAAAAAAATGGAAAAAAAAAGAAAAATGAAAGAAAAAAAAACATCAAACGATTCAATCAATATATTTATCAATATAATTTTGGCTGGACACAATGTGATGAGAAACTGAACTCATTCTGACCTCCTAATATACATAATTTAAAGTAGAAATGTCAACAGTCTGTGTCTCTGTTGTGCTTAAACATCAAAGAAATTAATTAATATTGAAATAAACAATAATTATTGATCAAAGGGAAATTAACATATCATCTTCCCTCACATTTTAATTGGGAAAAGTTGGGACTAGCATGAAATGTCACAAACTCGGCACAGTGTTAAAATCCTATTTTGTTTAAATTTAACTGTAGTAGTTCATTCAATCCTTTTATAAAGACCATGTCACCATTGTCCATTTTAACTGGCAAGGCATAATCTTCTGATAACCGAGATGAAAGTCCTTGCACAAACTGCAGTAGTCCCCCCCTTAATAAAGTCCATGTCACCATTGTCCTCACTCATTAAAAAAAAGAGAAAATGACATCCACAGTGCACATATACCTTCATTTTATAGCCTTTTGCATTAAGTTTGAACAATTTTATTGTCAAAACATTTGCTAATTGGAAAGGAAACATGATCAAAGAAAAAACTTCATCTCATCTCATCAGAAGCCACCAACCCTATGTTAGTGGAAGCCATCTTGAACTTCTGAAATTCAAGCAAAATTGTCACTTCTGAGAAGACACTTTTTATTCATATTTCCTGTCAGTGGAGGCCATCTTGAACTTCTGAAATTTATTCATGCACTGTTGTGATTCAAGCAAATTGTCACTTCTGAGAAGACACTTTTTATTCATATTTCCTGTCAGTGGAGGCCATCTTGAATTTTTGATCCACACAGAAAATTGAAATTATTGTAAAAGGTAGATTATATCTGCTCAATGTTCCAACCTTGCGACCCCAATAGAAAATGACTTAAGAGTAAAAGTGTAGAATGAAACGAATAAGAATACAGTGAATTGTCAGTAATAATTTAGTCAATCGTGCTCATGCGATCATTTCTATAAAGCAGCCACCTGTATTTAATGGTCACCTTTTCTTGTCCTTTCATAGAAAATTTCATATTAATGGAACCTCTTTTATGAGGTCACCTGTCTTATAATGTCACTTTTTTTGTCTTAAAAGGTGACCTCTTAATACAGGTTTGACTCTACCTGTATTCTATATCTAAACAATAAATATTTCAAATCAACATTTTAAGGGGGGGGGGGGGGTACCATACACTACAGGGAGATAACTCTTTAAAATCAGTTGAACGATTTGATCATATGTTTGTATGCAGATTTCAAGCATCTCGGTGATCAAAACCACAGAGAGAAAAGCTGCTATGTGGCTAGTGAATTTATAGTTCTGAGTCTGTTGGTTGGAATTTGCTAAAATTTTGATATTTATTACAGTGGATGTGTTCAAACACACTGCCAAAAAAAATAAGAAAATTAAACGAGCAGATCAAATTTTACCTGAAGTGTATGGTAGCACCTTAAATCAACATTTTAATCCAACTTTTTTTTTTTTCATAAAAACACACATTGTTACCATTCCATGAATATTTGCATCGAACTCTTTAACAATGAAAGACATGTTATGGGTAAAGCTATACATTTGTCTATATTAAAGTAACAAAAGCAATATCGCAGAAGTAAAAATAAAGTATTTTATCTACAGACCATGATATGATCACAGCAATTTTAGCAGAGAATAACAAAACGAGTGTTGACACAATAAAAAATTGTCACTGAATTTTTGCTTGATTTACCCGTATTAAACACAATAATTAAGGTAATTCAAAAAATAGCCCTCGTACTTTTATTAGAACACATGATAAACATTTTAGCTCCTTATTTGGAAACGTGTAGAGTTTGAGTTCTCCAAAATCAAACCAAAACTTTTATTCTGTTCAACGGATCATTGTGTTAAAATCTCAAAAGTATTTGTTAATTTGATCTTAGTTTTCGTGAAAAACATTGTGTCTACAGACGAAAAATGAAAGACGATCTCCATGATGACAATGACATGCCCATATAATAATACTATCACAAAAATTTTGCGCTTGTATAAAAATTAAGCTTACCAAAGACAGATAAATTATTCAAAATAAAAGTTTTAGCTATAAACCTTGCATAAAATACAAAACAGCATAATTAAATATTGTTCCCTTGGTTAACACTAAGCCAATGAAGTCATGATCAACAATGAAGATTAACAAATATATCACAACCTCTTGTAATCAACGTAGGGACCAATCATTTAACTTTTAAGTGGGCAGGGGGAGCTTTGTTTTTTGCCCAGAGCAGGAAAAAAAAATTCACACGAAACAAATTTTTATATTGTTCATGAATTTTTTTTTAAATTGTAACAAAGTTTTTCAATGAAAACTGCAGGGTCAGATAATTTCTTAAAATTTGTCAACAGAATTAAAAAAAATATAGATCCCCCACAAAAGTTAAATAATCATTCCCTTATGCAAATTGCTTTAACTCCAACATGTCATAAGTCTAGTCAACAATTTGTGTCATGCAAAAATCTCCAATACTATCAAAAGGGAAATAACTCTGATATATATAAAAAAAAAAAATTACGACAAAATACCTACATAAAGAAGGGTAATTAGGCTGAAAACTATTTGTGCCGTGATGAACAAATTATATGTGCAGTCACAGTATCCCAAGCGCAATATACCATTTTTGTATATTTCCAACTTGATTCTACAGGTATACAAAAGTTACTTCCCCTTAATGTAGGCAAAATGGTCTCCATTTTCATGAATAGTTCAAAAGAAATAACATAGATACTGTTCATAATATGTACAAAGTTTAAATGCTGCGACATCTTATAAATTTTCTATTTGTGATAATTTTTTTTAAAAATTATACAAATTTCAAATATCTAAAATATACTATAAGAAAATTATATGCAAATTCTATGTTCTTTCCATTGCCGTGCATGGAACAGATAGCATTTTTCCCACGACAAGGAAAAATATCATGATTTTATGGGTTGGGGTATTTAATGCCACTTTCAACAACATTTCAGTTATATTGTGGCTGTCAGTTTTATGGGTTGAGAAAACTGAAGTGCCCACAGAAAACCATCGCAAGTTACTAACAAATTTTATCACATAAAGTTATATCGAGTACACCTCGCCAGTGCGGGATCCAAACTCACGACTTCGGTAGTGATAGGCACTGATTGCATAGGTACACATGATTTTAGGATAAAGTCTGGGTTGTGACAATGGTATATTTCTTCAAACTTTAAAAAAAGGGGAAATAACTCTTGCAAATATTGAAATAATTATGGCAATTATTGAAAATAATATCTATCTATACTTGATGTAAAAATAATCTTGATGTCATGATGAACAAGGAATTGTCATTTCCACACTCTTGTAAAATATAATTTTTACTCCATGAACTAAAAAATAAATATAACATTTAAAGGGAAATAACTCTGATATACAAAAAAAAGGATAAATAATTGTCATGGCCATTACAGAAAATGACTTTAAGGGGAAATAACTCTGATATATAAATAGTGAAATATTTTTATGGCCACAATAGAAAATGATTTAAAGGGAAATAACTCTGAAATATAAATAGTGAAATATTTTTATGGCCAAAACAGAAAATGATTTAAAGGGAAATAACTCTGATATATTGTCATGGCCATTACAGAAAATGATTTAAAGGGAAATAACTCTGATATATAAATAGTGAAATATGTTTATGGCCATAATAGAAAATGATTTAAAGGGAAATAACTCTGATATATAAATAGTGAAATATTTGTATGGCCATAACAGAAAATTATTTAAAGGGAAATAACTCTGATATATAAATAGTGAAATAATATTTATGGCTATGACAGAAAATGATTTAAAGGGAAATAACTCGTATATAAATGGTGAAATAATATTTATTACTATGACAGAAAATGATTTTACACCTGATTGAACACATCTATAATATATATATATTTATACATCTACTTTTATATTTTTTTGATAAACAAATAAAATATGAATAATTCTATAACAAATATATAACAATAAATATTTTACATCTGAACACTAACAGATATGATGACGATGCTGATATGAGATGCACCAAACTAACATTACTGCAAAGTTTGCTTTCATTTGGCCGATTTGCTATGCAGAAGATGGACGTAAAAAGATCACAATAGCTCACATGGTCCCTGGACCAGGTGAATTAAATTATACTGTAGAATGGACACATCATAAGGCAAAATGATTGGCTAAATCTGACTACAAACTGTCAAAAATGTTAATTACAGGTACATGTATAATATATTACTGAGTGCAATTTTAAGTATCTAATGAACCATGGCATCTAAAATGTTATCTTGAAGAAATCCTGATCAAACATAGATTTTAAACATGTTTTTGTGTAAACGATTACAATGAATAAATTCAGCGTGCATGGCAACGATAAGAAATGTTAGAAAAATAATATTAAAAAAATGGAAGAGTGTCCATAGGCCATGGATGGCCCAACTACCAATGAAAATATACAGGAGCTTAACTAAACAATGAGAAAAGTGGTAAAAAGTCCGAAATCGAACTTGTCCTTCCTTTAATGGTCCCTGTCTTTGTGTATAAATTGCAAATGCTTTCTTTAATGTATTGTACAGACAAATTAACATGGACATGGGTAAAACGTAATGCCACTAATGCCTAGTGATGGCGGCATAAAAATATCATCTTCATAGAATCCTAAAGAAAATCGTAAGTTAGGCAACATTGAAATATAAATGTTATTTTTAATAAATTATCTATTATTGAATGTTTACTTAAATTCTATGGAAAAAAAGTGATATGATGCAGTGTTATTAATGAAAAGCACCAAAGCTCTTTTTCGTTAAATTGTACATTTTTAGATCGTTTATAAGGCTTCCTCTGATGAATTATGGGTAAGTTTCTATTCATTTCATTAGAATTTAATTTGGAGCTACAACATGGATCATTTTCAACTAACATTAATTTGCGATGTACATTTGATGAATGTTACGATTTAAGAATATTTGATAGGACATTACCATGTACAATATTTGATAAGAAGTTACCATGTACAATATTTGATAGGAAGTTACCATGTACAATATTTGATAGGACGTTACCATGTACAATATTTGATAGGAAGTTACCATGTACAATATTTGATAGGACGTTACCACGTACAATATTTGATAGGACGTTACCATGTACAATATTTGATAGGAAGTTACCATGTACAATATTTGATAGGATGTTACCATGTACAATATTTGATAGGAAGTTACCAGGTACAATATTTGATAGAATGTTACCAGGTACAATATTTGATAGAATGTTACCAGGTACAATATTTGATAGAATGTTGCCAACTTACCATGTACAATATTGATATCACAGTAAAAGTAAATGGCTGGAATATAATTAAATAATATTTTCTAGTTCAACAATAAATTGATTGTGGAGAGCAAAGCATAATAAAGACAATTTAATGACACAAAACTACCAACACATATCCTTATGTCTCTGATCCAATTGAATTGGGAATATTTACAATTGCAGAATTTAAATATAATTTTAAATTTAAAGTCAATTCAAATTAAATTAAATTTAAATATAAGTTGAATAAAATTAAATTTAAATTTAAAATAAATTCAATATTTAAAAATAAAAATTCAAATTTAAATTTAACTTAAATATAACTTCAAATAATTCAAATTAAATTACAAATTTTACATATCACAGTTTAATTGGTCTCCAATTCTTTCTCTAGACGTCCCGTCTTTTTCAACATAGCCCTAAAGTCAAACTGTTGAGCTCTATGTGAGGGCATACGACGAAGTGTTCCTTTTGTTAAATCAATGTTTGTTTTTCGCAGCTTCCTCTTTACAATATTTTCATTGTTGTTAATTTCGTCAATCGCATTCGAATGTCCATTTTGTGTGACAGCATTACTGTAAAAAAAAAAAAAAAAAATCCAAGAAAAGACATTAATATAATTATATATATAGAATAGCGGCAGTTATGAAAGTCGAGATAGACATTAATTAACACCAGTATCACAGTGAGTCTGAGCTGTGATACCAGTGATATTTGTCGAGAGCTTCAAATCTGACATTTTTGTTTTTCTTAAAATGTCATAATGTGTTTGTTTACAACAATGTTATATACAATACAATTTGAACTGCACTGCATTAGTGTGCTTGCCTTGAGTGTAGTAAATCCTTTAGCTGAATATTCAGTTTTCTGTACTAGTGTTTTGTAGATTTTGTCTATCCTTTGACTTATGGATTCTGATTACCCCTTTGGTATCTTTAAAGGGATATTAAAGCTCATTTTAACATATACTTTTTCAATTCGTGACGAAAGTTGTTTCTTTTCAATTTAATTGTAAAAACAATCCAAAAATACTTTGCATGCCCATATAATCCCTAATATAGTTAAAATATCACTTAAAAGGGTTGAAATGAATTTTTGTCCAGGAAGCAAAAATTCAATTCAAGGCAAAGACCGCAAGATATGACAGAATTATCAACGAATTATGTCACTTTTACAAAGTTTCATTGATAAAAACCGGGTTAGTATTTCATAAATATCATTTATTGAACCAATTGCAAGTTTTCATGAGATACAAAAAATTTCCAAAAAATGAGCTTTAATAACCCTTTAAACTTTTCTTGTGTAAGACTGTCTTAGACCTTTTACCTCTGATATAACAGCACCTAGCTTGAGGGTACAGTAATCTCCCCTGTTACAAGGCCACCCTTTCTGCAATAAAATTAAAGTGGTCTCCCTTGACGGGCCAAATATAGTAGTATTTTACTATCTAAGTAGTAGTGCATCTAAAATCTGTATTGATAAAGAGGGGTGGCCTCTCTTGAAGGGGACAATTTAGTAATATTTTATTATCTCAGTGTATCTGAAATCTGGCCTGATAAAGAGGGGTGGCCTCTATTGAGGGGGACAATTTAGTAATATTTTACTATCATCTCACAGCAGCTGGAATCTAGCCTGATAAAGGGTGTGGCCTTTCTTGAGGGGGGAAATTTAGTGGTATTTTGTTATCTCAGTGCATATGAAATATGGTCTTATAAAGATGGATGGTTTCTCTTTAGGGGACAATTTAGTAGTATCTTATTATATCAGAGCATCTGCAAACTGACTTGACAAAGAAGAGTGGCCTCTCTTAAGGTGGAAAATTGAGTAGTATTTTACTATCATCTCAAAACAGTTGGAATCTGGCCTGATAAAGAGGGTGGCCTTTCTCGAGAGGGAAAATTGAGTGGTATTTTAATATCTCAGTGCATTAGAATTATGGTCTTATAAAGAGGGATGGCATCTTTTGAGTGGTGAAATTTAGAAATATTTTACAATTTAGTAGTACATGTATTTTACTTTCTCCCCTTATTACGGCATTTTAACCCCACTGAAGCAGTGGTGGAAAAATCTGTAATCCTCTAGAGGATTAAAATGTCTTGTGCCTTTCCTCGCATTTGTCTCGTTTGACGGCTTTTGAAATAATGTTCGTGTTAAATACTGGGAGAAACAAATTCTCCTTCAGTTGCTCATGTGGGTTATGGTATTTCTCCACTCTCGAGAGTTAAATTTAAAATTTCAACCACTCGCCTTACGGCTTGTGGTTAACATTTTAAATTTAACTCTCTTGAGTGGAGAAATATCGAAACCCACGGGCAACTGAAGGAGAATCTATATATCTCAGTACATAAGATGGGTGGTCTTTGATGGGAGTGGTCTTGTAAGGGGGGACAACTACTGTACCTAATAATAAATACATTTACCAGGGTTAAAGGTTAAAGCACCAGGACAAGCATCAGGTATAAAACTAAAACTAGCTTGGTGTCTAAAACATACCCACCATTCATTCCTAATACTAGCATACATTTGCATCAACATGAAGTTAATTATAAAAACTGATTTATTAAGCAGTCACCTTTTCTTGTCCTGTCATAGAAAATTTCTTAAAACTTGACCTTCTTTTAAGAGGTCACTCACCTGTCTTTATTTTAAGGCCCCTTTTTCTTAGTCTCACAGGTGATCTCTTAATACATGTATAGCTTTGACTCTACTCTCATTTACGATCATAAAACATGTTCAACCACTATTTTCTAACTCATTAATGTATTTAAGGTGGTACCATACACTTCAGGTAAAATTTGATCTGCTCGTTTAATTTTCTTATTTTTTTGGCAGTGTGTTTGAATATATCCACTGTAATAAATATCAAAATTTTAACAAATTCCAGCCAACAGACTCAGAGCTGTAAATTCACTAGTCACATAGCAGCTTTTCTCTCTGTGGTTTTGATCACCGAGATGCTTGAAATCTGCATACAAACATCATATGATAAAAACGTTCAACTGATTTTAAAGAGTTATCTCCCTGTAGTGTATGGTACCCCCTTAAAAAATTGTTCAATCAGAACACCATGCCCAATAAATACAGTGTTCTGATTGGATGACTTTAGATTTTCTCATGACTTGTCAAATGTTTGTAACAAACTCTAAACTCACTTCCCACTCTTTTTGTACCTAATTCAAGCTTTTTGTCAATTAATTATTTTTATCTATTCCGTTAAGTTTTAAACAAATCACCCTATTCAGGACTCTGTAACTCTTTCCTCACTATCTTTGTACACATTGAATTGAATTTTTGGACAAATACCGGTATTTTTTTTTCAAATGAATTTTTACACAAATCACCGACTTACTCGTTAAAATTGACTTTTTCCACGAAATTTCTTTCAATCTAAAAGACTCTGTAACTCTTTCTTATCTTTGTACAAAATTCTCCCTCGTCATGCAAACCGGGTTTAATTTTTGTCAAATAATATAATTCATTTTTATTAGTTTTTACACAAATATCAGACTTGCTCATTAAATTTGACTTTTTCCATGAAATATCTTTAAATTCATCAGACTCTGTAACACTCTCCACACTTTTTTAAGTACACAATTCTAAATGTGTAACACATAATCATTGAAATTAACCATTGTCAATAACTGTAAATTCAGGAATGTTCGCAATCTTTTTTTTTAATTAAAGCTAAAAATGTGATCAGAAAAAGATCCACGAATTAAACCTCATATTTTTTATTAGCTTTAACACAACTCATCGACTTACTTATTAAATTTGACATTTGACAATGAAGTTTCTTTCAATCCACCAGACTCTGAAATCTCTCCTCACTCTCTTTGTACACAATTCACATTCGAATTTAACTTTTGACAATATTTTTCACTTTTAACAGCTACTTTTTACATAAATGACCGACTTACTCATTAAATTTCACTTTTTGTAATGAAATTTCTTTCAATCTGTTCTGAAGCCCTTGTTTAGGATATGACCACCATCCGATGATCACATAATCAAACCTCATATTTTTAATAAGTTTTTACATAATTCACTGACTTACTCATTAAATTTCACTTTTTGCAATGAAATTTCTTTCAATCCATTCTGAAGCCCTTGTTTAGACTGTGACAATTTGTCCGGTAGTATGTTGGTGTTCAAATCAGATGAACTGGTCTTTCCGTTCAGTTGCAATGGAGGTACTGGCGGTGCCTTGGTCTTTGTCATCACGGGCGGGGGTGGTGGTGGTGCTGGGGCTTTGCTCTTTTTGGATGGAGGTACTATAGGTGGCACTTTATTCTTTGGCGATGGAGGCACAATAGGTGGCGCTTTACTCTTTGGAGATGGAGGCACAATAGGTGGCACTTTAGTCTTGGGCGGTGTTAAGTCGGGTGGGGGTAGAGGAGGAGGGGGAGGGAAGTAAATCTGAGGTTGCTGACGATGTTGTGAAACACTCAATCCTGACGTTTCTGGAATACTGGATACCTCCTCAACTGGTTCCTGTTGCCTTTTGCTCCATAGAGCGACGATACTTTTAGCACTTTCATGTTCTAAGCGTCTTTTTAAGTCGTCAACATTGTTTTCCATCGAGAATTCTTCCTTGTTGGAATTCAGGTCAGGTTCGATATTAAAATTATTTGAATTCACCGTCCTAAAAAACAAAATCATGCAAAAAAATATAATAAACAAAAATAAAAAAAAGCATTTTATTATCCAAAGATATGTTTTTGACTTTAGAATTTTGTTTTATTTCAAAAGCCTTTAATAGAAAATAACCTTGGCTAAGGATAATAAAAAGCATCCATTGGGAATATGATAAATAAGCAACAACAAAAAAAAAAATGAAAAACACATGCGTCATCTAACTCCCAAGGACAAGCACAGTCTGCGCCAAAAACCACTAGCCCAATGCCTCAGTCTAGTAAACATTTGTTTGGGCTTGTTAGTCAAAATGTTTTTGGCACAGACTGCAAGTAAAGTAGAGGCTCATCTGAGCCTGTACCGCTCACCTGGATACGTGTGCAAGTTTGAGGTCAAGCAAAATCGAAGTTTATAAAAAGAAGCTTTTTCTATCTAATCCCTTTGCCTAACATTGTACTGCGCTTGCAGCCATCTATTGTAACAGTACATCCCAGCCAAGTTTACTGTTCAAATATTGTTCCTATAGGCCCCTATGGTATAACTTCGTCCTGTGATGGCAGCCTTCTTGGAATCCAAAAAAAAAAGTTTCCTCAAAAAACCATCGAGTCTTATGTTAAGCAATACCCATGTGCTAGTGCCTATATAGGATTTCCAAGAACAATCCAATGAACATTCCATCCAAGAACAATCCAATGAACATTCCATCCAAGAACATTCCATCCAAGAACAATCCAATGAACATTCCATCCAAGAACAATCCAATGAACATTCCATCCAAAAACAATCCAATGAACATTCCATCCAAGAACAATCCAAAGAACATTCCATCCAAGAACAATTTGCGAAAATAAACTGAATATTTATATACTTGAGATGCATACTCATATCTGACGGAATTTTTAATATAAAAACAAATTTGGTCATTATACATCATTTTTGTTTTGCTATTTGTTTCGCTATCGGCCTCTGAGGCTCTAATTCTTTACAATACCACTTCTCTATTGATTAAGTAGTTGTATGGTGATGGTTCTTGACCAATGACCTCAACTTAACCTTTCCCTATCACCACTTTTTGTGAGTTTGAGTCTGGATACTTATCTCAAATGTTCAGAGGGCCCGGGTGGCTCAATGATGTTAAGTAGTTGGATTACCTAACAACTCATACAAACCTATCACCAATACAGCGTGGGTTCGCACCCGGCTTTGTAAATTACAAAAAAGGGTACACTCGACTCGCAGTCGCAAGTGATAAAGTTTACCAGTTGCTTGCCAGGGGTCGACGGTTCTCTCCGGGTACTCCGGCTTCTTCCACCACTAAAACTGATTGCCATGATATAGCTGAAATATTGCAGAAAGTGGCATTAAACACAATAAATAAATCAATAAATCAATCTCAAATGTCCAAGTCTTCCAGACAGCTACCAGGAGTTTTAACTAGTCAAGTTTGCTATAAATGTAGTGGTTTTCCTCCCAAAATTAGGGGCTTCGTGATCCTATAGTAGTTGCCTATCACTAAAGTTGTGAGTTTGAATCCCGCTCATGTCGAGTGAACTCAATACAACGTAATGTTATAGTCGGTCAGTGACATGCGACAGGTCAGTGGTTTACTCCGATGTTCTTCCATCAATACTACTGACCTCCATGATATAGCTGGAATATTATAGAAAGTGCATTAAACACCATACACTCCCCATTCAGTCTGGTAGTCATGAAATAGCTGAACTTGAACCACCACCACCACCACCACAATTATACAGTTTTCAATAAAAAAAAATAAAAAATTATGAATTACCTAGCAAACAATTTATATAATAAAGATAGCAAAGACAGCCATTAATATGTATGTCGCCCATCTGCACCAAAAACCACTAGCCCTATGCCCCTGTCTAGTAAAAATTGGTTCTTGCTGGTAAAAATTTCATAAAATTTGCTTAATCAAATAAGTAAAATTCTTCTAAAATGTTGTTCGGGCTAGTTTGTCAAAATGTTTTTGGCACAGACTGTGTCACATGCAAAAATTATTTCCCTCTCCCTAAAAATGTAAACAGGAAGTAGCTAGCATTAGATGATCATGTGATCATCATGTGACTTACTCTGATGATTTGGCAAATGAATCATAATATTTTGCAGTGTCTGGCTCCATAGTATCTTTAATTTCCCTGTAAATAGAAAAAAAAGAAAGAAGTGCAATTTAATATCAAAAGAATGTAGCTATTGTAATCTAATCTGCATATGAACTCTGAGACTCACAGGAAGCTAAAATCAAAATTGTCTCTGATAATTTTTTAATATTCTATGATTTGTAAATTTTCCCTTTGGAGCCATCCTTGTCATGATCGTATGGTAGTTGGATTTACAACTACATATGCAATAAGTGCATATCACCTCTAAAGTTGTGAGTTAAAACCCCATTCATGAGGAGGTGTACTCGACACAACATTATGTGATAAAGTTTGACAGTGACTTGCGACAGGTAGGTGGTTTTCTCCAGTTCCCTCCACCAATAAAACTGACAGACATGATATAACTGAAATATTGTTGAAAGTGGTGTTAAACACCATAAACCCTAACCCAAACCCTTTTAGATTTTTACACACTGATTTATAATGTGGTATAATATTGATGTCACTAACATCACTTGACCAAATCCTTGATTATCGTTGATATGTTTTGCTCAAAATGGACTTCTCGTTGCATCTTGAAGCTCTCCCTTAGTTGGATTTTTATATAGCTGGCTCATTGAAACAACAGTGTCGGTAGACATGTCACCCCACTCGAAAACATTCTCCTGTTTTTGAGTGACCAGACTTGGTCTTACTCCTAAATACAGTGTGCTTAGCATACTACGTGCTTAGCAGAGAAGCAACACATACAAGGTGAGCATATGCGTGCACGCTACCTATTACACCACATGTGCGGTTTATTACACTACTGATGCGGTTCATTACACATGGCCATTTTCTTGAATCATTCATTTTTTTACTTTTTATAAAATGAATATTTTTCTTGTTAAAAAATTGTGATTAATTCTTGTACAATTATTTAATTATGTTTGTTTTAATAAAGAGTCTATTTTACATCATCTTCGTAATGAAATAATGTCATGTTTAAAAAAAAAAAAAGGAAATCTTTGTAACAAAATAATGTATTATAAAATGCACAAAACAAAACAATCTTTGTAATGAAATAATGTCTCATAGATAAGCACAAAAAAAAAAAACAATCTTTATTAAAAAATAATATCTCATAAAAATGGGGAAAAAAATGCAAAAAAAAGTCTTCATAATGAAATAATGTCTCATAAAAATGCTGAAATCAAACGAATAAACAAAACAAAACAACAAAAGACAAAAAATTATAAAACATGACTACTTACTAAATTCAATGTTAACTTCCTCAATAACTTGTAATGTTTTAGTTTAAGACAATATCACGTTTTGTTTTTGTCAATCTTGTAATAACCAGTATTACAAAGTAACGAGATTTGAAAATATTTTGAAAATAAATAGAAACTGAGTTAACCAGCTGACAAACTGACAAAAACATGTTATCTTACGTCAGAAAGATGTCAAAACAACATTATTAAGTAAATAGGATTGACCTTTGATTGTCGTAAGCTAAAATCGTAACCACCACGATATAACTGAAATTTTGTTGAAAGTAGCTTTAAATACCATAAAACCTAGACTAACGTTGTGTGTGTGTAACAGGTACGGTTCTTTACTTAAGGATATATGAACCGTAGCAAGTAAACAAACTTTCTCCTTTAGTCATCTCCTTTAGCTCAGTTGATACTGTTGGCTTACAATTTTTTTTTTTTTTTTGGTGTTTTAACGTCACTTTCAGCAATATTTCAGCTATATCATGGCGACCAGTTTTAGTGGTGGAGAAAGCCGGAGTACCCGTAGAGAACCACCAACCCTGGGCAAGCAACTGGTAAACTTTATCAATTGCGGCTGCGAGTAGAGTGCACCCTTTTTTGTAATTTACAAAGCTGGGCACGAACCCACGCCGTATTGGTGATAGGCTTGCATGAGCTAACTCATTGAGCCACCCGGGCCCCTGTTGGCTTACGATAAGAGAGGTTCCTTGATTTAATTTTATCAGGGACATTGCATTTTTCAGAGATAAAATATGCTCAACTGTTGCATTGGGGTCCAACTTAATAAGCCATTAATCGGAAATCTGGTCAGGTTGAAAGCAAGTACTAGCAATTGATATATCGTCATCAAGATGACTCCTGAGATGAGCGGTGTGTAATGAGTACGCTCTTTGACCTAGTTCATAGTTATCCTCCACTAACGCATCTGTTAGTGGAGATCTCCTTTAGCTGGTAGCTGAGTGCTGCCTTACGATGGGAGAGGTAATTGGGATCAAATCTCGTCAGACACACTGTATTTTGTCGGAGATCAAATTTGCTGTATGGTTATGTGTGAAAAAAATGCAGAAAATAAACATTATTTTGTAAAGGAGGAATCTTGTCTTCTTTTTAGATTACATTTGTACAACTAAAAGAATGTATTTCAACAAGATGTTGCATGCTACGTCATGCTAAGAATACCCCCACTCGTTCATTTGTAAGTTGCACGGTAAACAGGAAGTAAATGTGCGGTAAACCTGGAAAAGGGAGACACGGTACAAGTCTCCATGCCAAAGCCATATATCAAATATAAAATCATTTCTTCCAGTAGAAGCTGAGATATCTGTTACGAAAGTGTGAACTGACGGACGGACAAGGTGATTGCAATATAGCCCCCTCTCTACGAGTGGGGGTATAATTAAAGAATACAATAGTCCCCCTCTTATCAGGCCCCTCCTACCAAAGGTCACCACTCTTAATAGGTCAGATTTCCGATTCACTCTTTCATGCAAATATCTATAAAAATTTTGTCATAAAGTAAAAACACTACAGGGGCGGATCCAGGATTTCAAGTTAGGGGGGTGCACTTAAAATGATCGCGCCAAGCAGAGCGAGGCGCGAAAATGCTTGGGGTATTTCATGTGAAAAATCAAGATTTATCCCCCCCCCCCAATTTTTGTCGTAAAGTAAAAACACTGTTACGAAAAGTAAAATATGCAGTTAAAATTACCCTGAAACATCGAATTTATTGTTACAAATGTCTTGACAAATATTACAATGTATATTAAAGGTAATTATTTTCTTACTTTCATGTTTTGTTCACAATATACGAAACATATCATGTATCAGAACAAAAAAATAATTCCCATGATAAAAAACAGTCTGCCCCTTACCTTTTTTTTTATTGGTAAAATATTCTTTTAACTTTCCATTTAATATTGTCTAATCATGTTACAGGTATATGATCAAATGTCCAATCATTTATGAAAACTGCTAGGCGAAAATCATTCAATATTAATTAACAGATTCTTTTTACATTTCAAAGCGTACCTAGTATTTTGTCTGTCATGTAGCGAACATGTATGAAAAATATGAACTTCTTTGCATGGGTACCTATTTTCATTGGTCAATAGAGATAACTTGAATAACAAATACGAAGCACAATTTTCACCTCGTTCACGATTATTACAGACTCACGTGGATTTAATCATATGACGGTATTTAAATCTGACATTATAGCTACTGGGGTAATTAGCATGTTCTTTGTTACGGTTAATTGACATTCTGTATTTGTTTTGTTTTTTTAATAAAAATCAAGCATATCGCAGCAGATGCTATATTTTGATCTCCCAGACTTGAATCCTATATCTAATGGACCCTGGGACATTTTTGTTTGACATTTTTTTTTTTTTTTTACATCACAATGCTACTTCATGTCTGATACATTAACACATAAATATCCATTCTTGTCTCTGAGGAAGATTTTTGACATTTCTATATTTCCAGTACTTATACTGTTATTGTCTCTTTCTGTTGCTCTACATGAATCAGGTACCAGAAATGATTTACTGTGAAATCATAATTAATCATGGGGTTCTAATTTTTCGTGGATTTCATGGTCCACTTAAATCACTTATATCAAAGTCCAACAAAATACAATTTTCCCATTGATTGTTGCCTGTAGTGTTTGAAACCATGAATTAAAGTACCCATGGATCAATGCATTTTGTAGAAACCATGAAAATTGGTGCCAACGGATAAAAGTACTTTGACAATATTAGGTCCATGACCTAATGACCTAATAACACAGAAGTTTATTTGATCCACTTTATTAGTACTCAAAATCACACAATTGTAAGTCAGCACTTATACTGATACCGTTTCTTTCTGTCTCTTTACATGAATCAGGTACCAGAAATGCTAAACAAGATGGACAAGGTGATTGCAATATAGCCCCCTCTCTATTAGTGCCATGACCTAGTAACACAGATGTTTATTTGACTCCCCTTAAAAGTACTCAAAATGACACAATTGGAGGATAAATCACTATAATGGGTTTAACATTCACAAGTTTTCAAGGTGAATTGTGATAATTGGTACGGGTTTTATATATTTATAGATTAATGCATGCCTTTTTCCATATCAGTACTATTATCATCCAGAGAGACTGATATCGGCCAGAGGGTTTTAGCCCGAGGGTTGATATAGGTCTCTCAGGATGATAACAGTCCTGACATGGAAAACAGCATGCATTAATCTATTTATCACATATTTCAACATTGAATTAAAAAGAACTTCTCACAGACACCAAACTTATGGATATGAGTGATCGATATCGGCTGAGGAATGATAACAGTCCTGATATGGAAAAAGTCATGCATTGATCTATTTATAGAGAGGCTTGATATCATGTTATCAGAGTTTTGCCCCGATATCTTCCCATGGGCTGATATCACTGTGGCACTTTCCAGTGTTTACGTATGGACAATACTGACGTTATTACTTATAAATATGTAATAATGTATGTTAATTACACTAGTAGAAGATATAACTTTGTTATATGGATCAGGACAGGAATTACTTATCTAATATCATCAAATTAAATAGCTTACAAATATAATACTATAAATGGACATCTCAGATGTTGGACAAGGTCACATGACACAAATTCAAGATAATCATGTGATGATTGTATCCAAATATGGTAATGAGGTTAATTAATAGATTTATTGTTGTTCAGTATAAAATTATTAGTATTTCAATTCTCTTTTTCCACACCCAGGTATTTAATAATTGGAAGTGACGAAACTAATAGCAATTTTCAGTGGCAAGTTTGAATTTAATTTTCAAAAATGAATTAAACCTGTCATATATCTGATATAGATGTAGTGTCAACAAAAACCTGAGGTGATTTTAAATACGATTGATTGATTGATTGAATTTTGGTTTTTAACGTCACTTTCAGCAATATTTCAACTATATCATGGCGACCAGTTTTAGTGGTGGAAGAAGCCGGAGTACCCGGAGAGAATCACTGACCATGGGCAAATAACTGGTAAACTTTATCCCTTGTGGCTACGAGTTGAGTGCACCCTTTTTTGTAATTTACAAAGCCGGGCGCGAACCTACACCGTATTGATGATAGGCTTGTATGAGTTGTTAGGTAATCCAACTACCTAACTCATTCAGCCACCCGGGCCCTGATTTTAATTACAATATTGAACATCGGTTGGCAGATATCAAATAAATTAATATACATTGAAGTCTATGTAGAATCCATAGGATTTTGTTTAGCTTCACCCCCTAATATTTTCTTCTTATCAGAAATGCTAATCCTTGATTGGTCAGGTACATATTGTGCCGTCACTCCGAAATCGAGATCAATCTCTGAAACATAGGCTGCATTCTTCTTTCATCAGAATTTCACTTCTGCCATATGCCATCAGCCATAGAATATTATCTGTCATCCTATGTGAACGAGGTACTACTTTCTTTTCAATGAAGCACGGTAGCGCTTTATGTTGAAAATGTGCTTCGATCAACGCTTTCATACCCCAATGAAACTTCAAAAGAATGCATTCAATTCTTATAATTATATTTAAATCACACCAAAATTTAATATAGTTGAATTTTTCGTTGTGAATTTTATTTGTGTTAGATTATTTGCTGTTGGAAATTACTACGCCATTGATTGTTTACATCTGACGTCGTCATGGAGGCACGTGCAAATTCTGGTTTGAGTTTCATTGGGATGTGAAACATCTCTCATAACCAATCATATTGTAACATTTCAATTTAAAACGGAAGTAATGTAATTATTGTTGCATATAGGATTTAACAAAAACAGGGCAATGAAGAACAAGAACAATTTAAGAAGCTTTGTACACACAACGTTCCATGAAAATGAGCATGAAGGAGAATTGTATGTGCTCCAAGTGCCCTTCCTTTTGGTGCTGCAGTGTATCAATGGTGTGAGTTCAAATCCCGTCGAATTTGACAGCTCAAAAATCTAATTCTAACACTGTTTGGTTTAATTTTCAGACGTATATAATAAACAATAATATATACATGGTTAAATTTGTGGGAGGTTAATCTTGCCGATTGTGTTACACAAAGAATCTGTCAGGATATCAATTTTGTGAAAAGGTTATTGATTCCTGAGGTACTCATAGATTGAAAAATATTTCTGTGTATTTTAGAGAAAAGTAAATTAAGAAAAAAGTTTCCCCCCACAACATTCCAGTAATAAAGTAATAGTATTTTTATTTTATTTTCTCCATTGCACCTAAATTTTTTCCACTTTAGTGAACCATAAATTAAGCAAACAATTCACCACCCCCCCACCCCCACCCCTTTCAGTGAACATTTCCACCACTTATAAACAATAATAAGAAAAAATCGTCATGTGCTATTTGACATAATTTTTTTTAAAAGTCGAATGTTGGTCATGACAGGTATGCTGTATAAACAATAAGAAAAAATCATCACGTGAAATTAGACCGAATTTGTTTAAAGTCGAATGACGATCATTACAGGTATGCTGAATAATTAGTTGCTAAATATATCCAAATTCAAGATAACCATGTGATGATTGTATCTAAATTTAGAATGATGATGAGGCTAATTAGTTCTTTTATTGTTGCTCAATTTAAAATTGCAGTAAAACCTTCCTGAGCCAAACCTTCTTGGGACCAGCTTTTTTTTTTTTGGCCTATCACCACTAAAATTGTTGAAAGTGGCATTAAACAACATAATCCTAAACCCTTTATTAAAGTTCAATTTTCCATTCATGATTCAGTTTATATCTACAGTATAATTCTACATATCAAATTCAGGGGACGCCGTGGTCGGAGTCGGGATCGTGATTGCATGGTAGTTGGATTTACAACTACCTGTGCAGTCAGTGCCTATCACCACTAAGGTTGTCTGTTCGAATCCCACTCATGGCGAGGTGTACTCGATACAATATTATGTTATCAAATCTGTGAGTGACTTGTGACAGGTTGGTGGTATTCTCCGGTTTCCTCCACCAATAAAACTGACTGCCGTGATATAACTGACATATTGTTTAAAGTGGTGTCAAACACCATAACCCTAACCCCCGCTAATTTCTCTGTCATTTGACCCAAGTTTTGTCATTTTTTGTGAAAGTGTTTGTTTTTAGGTGTGAATTTTTTTTTCAATGATTTGTTCATTTCTGATAATAACTATCAATTTAAATATATTGACCAATCAGATAACAGTTCTCAGCATGTGTTCAGTTTTTAATACCTGAAGATTTGGTATGCTCATTGCTGATTGGTTGGTTGAAAATATGAACCCTGACATGACCCAAAATAGGATGTTGTTATAACAATATTTTCAAAAATATACAAACATCTATAATATTGCTTTTATTGATTGATTGATTGGTGTTTAATGCCAACATTAGCAGTAGTTAATCTATATCGTGGGTTGTGGATTAATGGTGTTCAACGCCACTTTCAACAATATTTCAGTTATATCTGTGGAGGAAACCGGAGTACCCGGAGAAAACCACCAACCTGCCGCGATTCCAGGGCATTGGTCTGAAGGTTCATTAGTCCGAAAGGTCGATAGTCCGAAGGGTCAATGGTCCGAAGTGTCCGTGGCTCAAAAATATTTAAAAAATCAGACAAAAGGGCACATGTAAACTCGATTTAGCTGTATATATATTCCAAATATTATGAGTAAAAGTCTTATCTTTCAAGAGCTATGTGTGGATTTTCACGAAAATGTTCAACATTCAACTTCCTTACATTGCTTGGTCATCTCCGATTGAATCTTAAAGGCATGATAGAAAATAAGAAAAACCGAATGAGCAACCAAGAACCAACATCCAATGATAATATAAACCCCTAGAAACAAGAAGCGAACATCAACATTCATAAATTACAATCAATACATAAACATATGCGAACAACAAGATTTTTTTTTTACCCTAAATATTCCTTGAGTGGTCAGTTGATTCTTAAAGTGACACTTTTGTGACATTAATTGGCATTTCTAGTCACTGAAACATTTAAGCAAATTAGTAAAAAACAAAAGCTATCACACAGGGTGAACTGACAGGTCAGAAGTATGTTATACGACATTGCAAGGCAAATACAATGAAAGGCAAGATGTCAATTACGATTAGTTCATAATTAGCCTGTTTATTTTACCTCAGAATCTACATATATACAAAAAAAAATTGTCATGCAAACTGTCGATAAAGGATGTACTATTACACGAGAAAACGTGGTAACCATTTCTATCAATGTTTTATGCAATTCTATACTTAACATGTGACGCTTAACTCTAAATAATAAACTTTAGTTTAACTAACTGTTAATTTCTCAATAAACACTCTAACAGGTAAAACATTTTATTATGGCTCAATTTTACAGAGGTGTTTGTTCCTTTTTGACTTGTCCATGTGCTATTTCATCAAAAAGAATTTGGGAGGGGATACTTTTGCTTTTGTGTCAAAAATAACCTTTAGTTAGCAATGATTTTTGAATATTTCCAGGAGAGGTAATTTTCTCTGATTTTACTTCCTCGTGAAAAAGTCCCCCTTTTCAGTAATGTTACAAGATTATTAATGAAAGGCAAGATGTCAATTACAATTAGTTCATAATTAGCCTGTTTATTTTACCTCAGAATCTACATATATATATATACATAATCGTAATTGACATCTTGCCTTTCATTGTATTTGCCTTGCAATGTCGTATAACATACTTCTGACCTGTCAGTTCACCCTGTGTGATAGCTTTTTTTTTTTTTTTTTTTTTTTTTTTNTTTTTTACTAATTTGCTTAAATGTTTCAGTGACTAGAAATGCCAATTAATGTCACAAAAGTGTCACTTTAAGAATCAACTGACCACTCAAGGAATATTTAGGGTAAAACAAAAAATCTTGTTGTTCGCATGTGTTTATGTATTGATTGTAATTTTTGAATGTTGATGTTCGCTTCTTGTTTCTAGGGGTTTATATTATCATTGAATGTTGGTTCTTGGTTGCTCATTCGGTTTTTCTTATATAGAAAGGATAAAAAGGACAAGCCACGAAATTGCTCGTCGTGTGATAGAAAAAAAAATTGTCATGCAAACTGTCGATAAAGGATGTACTATTACACGAGAAAACGTGGTAACCATTTCTATCAATGTTTTATGCAATTCTATAATATATTGATGCATAAATTTGTAGTCTCGAGGTCGTTCAAAATTCGACTTTGCTCTGACCTTTTGGACTATCGACCCTTCAGACTATTGACACTTCGGACTATTGACTGCTTTCAGGAAAGACACGAACAAAACATTTTAGATTACATACCTTCGTTTGTTCAAATGGGCTGGAGGTGTATGGATTTCAGCTTGTACAACTGTCTGTGGAAGTCCAGGTTTTCTGCCTGTTACCTATATAAAACATGCAAATGTTAACGAATTTTGTAAAAGTCCTGAATATTATAGTCTCTGTAGCCTATGAAGAATATAAAATAAAACTGTAATGATTGTACTGGTAATAAATGGAAAATAAAAAAAAAATAACACGCTGTCAGAACAGTTCCAAAATGCAATAGAAAAATACCACACTGTTGGACCAGTTCCAAAATCCAACAGAAAAATACCACACTGTTGGACAGTTCCAAAATGCAACAGAAAAATACCACACTGTCGGACCAGTTCCAAAATGCAATAGAAAAATACCACAGTGTTGGACCAGTTACAAAATCTAACAGTAAAATCCTAGAAAGAGCCGATATCGGTACCGAGAATTTTGAATTCACAAACTGAAGTGGTCTGAATGGAATCCAAACATCTTATTTCATTTAATTTAACTGTAATTAATCAATTTATTTTATCTACCTGTAATGAATTAAAAAATCAATAAGCAATAAATAAACAAGCCAACGTCACTGTCTTCTAATATTCCAACGGATTAAAATTTCAATCAACAGATAAAAAAGATAAATCTCTTTTGAAATTTACTAATATAGCTCATTAATTTAAATAATTTTACCTGACACATGTTCAAATTTGTTTTTGATAATTTCATCAATAATATCTTGTATCTTGTATTTCATGAGTATGGCCTTGTGGTGGTCAAAATCATGCAAATTGGCTGGTATTAGGACCATGAAATTGAATCTGAATTCCGGTTTTGCAAATTAAAAGGTTTTAGTGTCATAATTTTAGTGAAAACATTTTTGGGATTATGCTTTTTTTTCTGACTATGACAACAGTGAAATATGGTCACATAAGACAGGTGGTCACTAAATACAGGTTTAATTTACACTGTGTCGTGGGACAGGAAATTAAAATTAAGGTAATAAATAAAAGTTATTGTATAATACAGGTATAATTGTACAGTCTTGCGCATACGTTTTGTGAAAATGAAATGATCCTAATCTCCGTTCCCTCTCCTCCAAAAAAATATAATTCTTGTATATTTCATCTACAATCTAATTAGGGTTATAATATAATACGAATGGAGTACAAATACATGTACAAATTATTTTTTTCCTGTCGTATAAAAAATATACATTTTATTTAATATATGGCAATCAATTGCGACGGGTCGGTTTTCTTCGGGTACTCTGGTTTCCTTCACCAATAAAACTGACCACCACGATATATCTGAAATATTGTTGAAAGTGGTGTTAAACACCATAAACCAAACTAACCATCAATTGACCTAAGTTGGCATGAAGTTAACATGCACCTTAACTAGTCAGATTTATAGGTCCACATGTGTGAACACAAATCCTAAAAAAAAATAATCTTGTAACATTACTGAAAAGGGGGACATTTTCACGAGGAAGTAAAATCAGAGAAAATTACCTCTCCTGAAAATATTCAAAAATCATTGCAAACTAAAGGTTATTTTTGACACAAAAGCAAAAGTATCCCCTCCCAAATTCTTTTTGATGAAATAGCACATGGACAAGTCAAAAAGGAACAAACACCTCTGTAAAATTGAGCCATAATAGTATATTTTACCTGTTAAGAGTGATTATTGAGAAATTAACAGTTAGTTAAACTAAAGTTTATTATTTAGAGTTAAGCGTCACATGTATTTATCGGACAATTAAGATATTTCACACCTCAGTGTATTCTTACTGTGTTAAATGATTTTACAAATATTTACAGATCGATTTTTTGATAAATTTTTATCACCTATTTTGGTGTGAAACCACTAATTAATTTCTTTAAGGTTTTCTACTAAATTTGTGTTTTTTCGAGCCTACCTGGCCATTTTATCTTAAGCTTAACTTTTCCAAGACCATATATTTTCTGAAACATACATGATTCCTCTACGTTCTGTCAAAATATCAGGGCATGTTTAAAATCTTGCAAAGAAATGCCATGCTACGGAAAACACCTACTCTAAAAATAGCTTGGTCAATCCCAAGAAATTCAGTATTTATAGTTTATGCATCAAATCCTCCAAAGAGGTATTAAAATACAACTAAGTCCATCAAATTTGGGCTCAAAATAATCCCTATATATTTAACTTCAATTCAATTATCAATTTAAACTAGTCCATTCCATTCAGTAGTTTTCACAATACTACAAAGTGAAAGGAACTTTTTTCTTGAAAAGGGACTACTTTCATATATATGTTCTAAGCTCTGATTGGTGAATTAGTGGTTTGACACCTTTTGTATGTAGATGTTGTTTTTTGTTAAGCTGACATATGCAAGAAGAGTTTACAGTTACCAAAGGGGTAATCAGAATCCGTAAATCGAAGAAGGACAGACAACACAACGAACAAACGAAAAAGTACAAAAGGACAAATAACGATCTACAAAATATACACATAAAACTAAAGTTCGAGTAATAGTAACCCACTAAAAATCGGGGGTGAACTCAAGTGCTACGGAATTGTCCATTTTCTGTTTTCTTTGAGACAAAAAATCGTTGAAATAAAAAATTTGACAACATGTGTTTACGTCATCAATTTACAAAAATAAAAACCTGTGAAATGTTTATATTAACAGTTCCCTAAACTACAGACTACTATTAACAGGTAAGAATTGTATGGACTTGTTTGTTAATTAAGATTTTACACCTCTTTGGATTGTTTGCCAAAACTTTCACAGTTTATATCAAAGACGTTAATTTATTTAACAAATATTTGTCTGTAATTTTAAAATGAAAAAAATTATAAAAATACACATCATCTGAACTGTTTCAAACTCGTTAACTAAAAATAGTAGAAACATAGCTAAAATTGATACCCCTTTCAGTAAGGGGAGGTACCAGGTACTTTTACCCACTTAAATTGGTAATTGGTGCCTCATAATTTCATAGACTGTTGCAAAAGATATTCATGAAAAATGTTCAAATTTTAATAAAAAGTACCACCTGTAAATAGTGAAGTACTTGCACACTTTAAAAATATTGAAAGCCCTGCCTACCACACATATACATGACCACTCACTTTCCTGGCGTTGGTACTGGCACCTAGCGACAAAGTCGATACCCTAACACACATATGCATGATTGTTTACTTTCCTGTCTTAGTACAGACACAGAGCGACCTTTTGATAAGTTGAATGTAGTTGAGGTATTAAAGTAGACACATGTGCAAGTGTTCTGTATTCTGGAGAACAGATTTCACCTCAAAATTCTTTTCCTTTTTATGTCTATTTTTTTCTTTCCTCTATCATTGACAAGACTTTTACCAGTCTTGACTAAACATGTATATATATGATAGACTCAGATCGATGTCCGGACTCAAATCGACGTCCACTCCTCAAATCGGCGTCCACTGACGTCATTATCTCAAATCACGGTCCAATTTAAGGATATTCTCAAATCGGCGTCCTTTCCAAATTCGCATATCTATAGGCCCGTTTACACGATCAAAGTTTGCCATCAAAAATAATTGTAATGACAGTTTTGTTTTGCGTGTTTTTGTTGTTGGTTTTTGTTTTTATCTGTCTCTTAAAGTTGTTGTTTTTTGCTTTGTGTGTTTTTAAAGCATTTCTCCATTCATATTATTTAGGATTAAGGTTAGGTTTAGGATTAGGGTTAAGGTTACGATTATGGTTATGGTTAGGATTAGGGTTAGGGTTGGGGGTTAGGTTTAGGGTTAGGGTTAAGGTTAGAGTTAGGTTTAGCTGGGTTAGGGTTAGAGTTAGGGTTAGGGTTAGGGTTAGAGTTAGGTTTAGGGTTAGGGATAAGGTTAGGTTCCGCTAAAGTAGAATGTACAATGTACTCTGAATCTGGTCTTGTCCCTTTTCAATCATTGTTTTAAAACCATGTCCTAACGGGTGTGAAGTCATATGAAGTATAAGTCAGTGACGTAATTGGACGTCGATTTGAGAAATCGAAAAACGGCCATATATTTGAGAATTGGACGCCGATTTGAGGATTGGACGTCGATTAGAGGCTGGACGTCGATCTGAGTCTTACAAAACAGGAGTAACAAAACAGGAAAAGCAAGGAACCGCACCCCCTTCATGTGCACCTGGGTTCACCCACGTTTTTTGGTGATTTCCGTGTTTCTGAACTTTTTAGTTTTCTGTGTTGAGTGGTGTTGTGTTTTTGTATTTTGTTTGTCTTCATCCTGTGTCTTGTATACCCAATGTTGCCAGTGTCTCTGGATTGTCCATGCATGATTGCCCCTTAGGTATTCTCTAACATTTATTTGACAGTATATGTATAACTAACCATTGCCCCTTCGGTTTTCTCTTGACTGTACATGTATGGTAAACATCTCAGTGACCGGAGATATAGTCAATTTACATATCTTACCCTACTATAGTAATCAGTTTGGTCACTAGAAACAAAGTCTTTAATACTTTGCAGTTTTCTCATATGTTCTAATCTTTCATCAGAAACATCTGGAGGAGATGGAGTTATGGGCCTTGGTGGAGGAGTTATTTCCCTTAGGTCAGAAGAAGATGGTGTCCTTTTAGGAAATGATACTTGTGTATTGCTGTTGTCAAGAGACTTATACAATTCCTGGCTATAAGCATCCACCTGTAAATAAAAAAAAAACATTGCAACATGAGTATAAAACGTTGTTCGGTGAGATTCGACCAAAAAATGTGTAAATTATGTTTTTAATGTACTTTTTGTATAATATCTGGACAAAAAAAATCAACAAAATCATAGACATTCTTTGCAGTTTTCTCATATGTTCTAACCTTTCATCTGGAGGAGATGGAGTTATGGGCCTTGGAGCTGGAGTTATTTCCCTTAGGTCAAAAGATGATGGTTTAAAATTACCCGTTTAAAATAATATGTTTTTTGTATCTTTTTTTTATTTATTTGATTTCTTTAGTCATTCACTATAAACATCTAACAACATACTGTTTGATGTCATGTCAGTTTTATATTTTTAACCGACCAATCAGAAATGAGAATACTTTTTTTTTTATATTCTGACTCTAGAAGACTGAATTCTATGCAATTTAATATTGTGTAGTAGGTCCCTACCATCCTGCCAAAGTTTAAATAAATATTTCCTTTGTTACGGGAACGCTCTTTTACACAAGGTCGTAGGAACCGTAGTAGGTTCATAACAACCTCTGATAACTGTGTTAGTGGAGATCTACTTTTAGTTCAGATGGTAGAGTGGTGGCTTACAATAGGAGAGGTCCCAGGATCAAATTCCATCGGGGACATTGCATTTTTTGGATATAAAACATGCACTACTGTTACATTGGTGCCCAACTAAATAACACACGATGGTCAGAATGCTGATTATTGAGATATCGTCATCCCATTGGGGACAATGTATTTTTCAGAGAAAACACACGCTCTACTGTTACACCCTATACATGGTTTCAAATCGATGTAAGGTATAGAATACCTTAAGACCTTAAGTGACCAGGAATCCTATAGAAAATAATCTGACTTTTAATATCTTTGGAGTTCAAAATTAAACAATGAAAAGAAAGTCGAAGCAGTGATGATGAACAATTCCATCAATATCAACCACTTGTCACCTCAAATAACTGAACATCAAAAGACCACAACATCTGGCATTGGAAATCAAGTGCCTGGTTTGGGACAGGCACACATAAGTGGCAGGTTAAACTGGTTGTTCAAAATGGTAAATGGTCTTGAATTGACTCACTACAGAATAGTAAATCTTAACAGTCTTTTTATATTTTTTATATTTTTTTTTTTTTTTTTTTATAATGTACGCAGACATTTAAAAAAAAAACTTTAAGAGTTACAGCTACGCAGCTATGGACTGGACATACCTGTTGCGTAAAATAAATAAGTTGTAGTTCTTTCTGAGATTTGAATTGTTGAAGTTGTTGATAAATGGATTTACACTTCCACATACGGAAATATGTTTGTATCAAGATTGCTGCACGACCCTCGTCAAAGCCTCGTTTTTCATAAAGTTGCTTGGCAACCTTTTGTGCTCGATGTGACCTGAAAGCTGCAATAATAAAGACAAATAATTAATTCAATTTAAGAACATACAATCAATAGTAATTTACCCTCTGGAGCTTGGTGACACTATATCAGATCTCTATTTGATTTTCATCAAATTATAAAAACTGGTAGCAGTTTTATCTTAAATTATAAAAATAAAATTCAAAATTCCCATTGATATAGAGGTAAAATCCAGAGGATACCTGCATGTTCTTCAATTTCAAAATGCCAGGATGTCCGAATAAGAGAATAAATGAGTTGGGTTAGGGTTATTGTGTTTAACGCCACTTTCCACAATATTTTAGCTATATTGTGGTGGTCAGTTTTATTCGTGGAGGAAACCGGAGAACCTGGAAAAAAACATCGACCTGTTACAAGTCACTGACAAACTTTATCACATAATGTTGCATCGAGCATAACCCTCATGAGTGGGTTTCAAACTCACAACGTAACTGGTGATAGGGACTGATTGCATAAGTAGTTGTAAATCCAACTACCATATGATCACGGCTATGATGGCCCCTGTATTAACTGGTTGGAGACTTGGGGTTCTCTTGGTAGTTTTAATCATCAAGTCTTGTCATTGTACACAATAAATGTTGGACTTAAAGTCAATTACCATAATGATAGTGGTAGTGAACATATGGTAGTTGGATTTACAACTATTTATGCAATCAGTTCCTATCACCAATGATGTTGTGAGTTCGAATCTCGATCAGGGCAAGGTGTACAAGATTATGTGATTTGCGACAGGTCGGTGGGTTTTCTCCAGGTCCTCCGGTTTCCACCACCAATAAAACTGACTGCCACGATATAACTGAAATATTGTTGAAAGTGGAGTTAAATACCATAAAACCAAACAAATAATTACCATAACCTTTACCTGTCACCTAACAACTTACCTGACCTGATTAAATACTTGTAATTATTAATAACATATTATAACAGGCGATATTAATTAAGTGATAAAAACGTCAAATCAAATATGCCATTCAAATTTCTGAGTACCTAAAACTGCAAATCACTCGGGTCATAAACACATTGAAAATAATGTCTTAAAAGTACAAATAATTCTTATATTCAGATAAGATATGCATATTCTATATGTAACATTTCTTGCAATATTTTTTCATGCTGTGCATTTTTCTTAAGAGTGTGGTTTGTGTCTACAGGCATGGTGGTGGTATGTTTGTGAATGTGATTGTTCCATTTCTTTAAATGAAAAACCCAAAACAGAGTATAGTAGCCCCTCTCTTATAAGGCCACTCCAAACAAAGGTCAACCCTATTATCAAGCCAGATTTCTGATGGTTTGAAAATGTAAAATACTATTAAATTGTCCCTCTCAAGAGAGGTCACTCCTCTTATGGGGTCACTCCAACCAAAAGGCCAACCCTGTTATCAGGCCAGATTTCAGATGCTTTGAGATTGTAAAATACTGCAAGTAATAAAACTACAGCGCAGATTTAAATTGTGCAAATTCTCGTATCTGCATGTATTACTTTCAGAGCCGTGCAATAATCAACGACCTGGAGGTGATATTGCATGGCTGTTACAAATCATTTATACCATGGTTTTCCGAGATGAAATGAAACGTTCGATCGTTTAACACGGAAAACCATGGTATAAATATTACAAATATCATATCAATAATTAATTCCTCAGAGAAAATCTCACAACTTCATGAGCAGAAATTAAATTTAACAAGATTGCTACACGTAGCCATATGTCCCCCGCCACAATAGAAAGAGGTGTAATGTGAGTATGTCATCCATGTGTTATATTAATATCAGTAAAGGTATCCCCCTCTACTGGGTTTTCAAAATTAAAAAAAAAGTCTGAATATATCAGCCATTGAGGAAGACAGAAAAACAATGGCATTTGATATAAAAGGTTGATTACTTCCTCTTGCAAATGTCAGACCAGAAATAAACTGTTTGAGGTCTTTCACATATAACCTTTTGCTTAGTGTCTAAACAAGATCCAACTATGATACAGTGGGTTGAAAAAGGCCAAAGTCCCATATTCCACAAAATTTGTTGAATTAAAATGGCAGCATAGCAGGCTCAATTATATATTATGACTAACAATCCTACCATACATGAACACATTCTGATGAACGGTTTCAGGATTTGCGTTCACAAGATCTTACTCTGTTACACGATGTATAGAATAGTCTAATTCCCATAACTACTGTTTAGGACCTTTGGCTTACTTGGTCTTAAAAGACTTTTAAATTATTTGGCCTTCAAATCTTTTCACTATGAGTGTACGTGATGATGATTATTCCAGAAACGTGTTGTGTGCACTAAATTAGATACAGTCAAACCTATCTTATGTGAGCTTCCAAGGGAACAGTGAAATATGGTCACATAAGACAGGTGGTTGCTTAATACAGGTTTAATTGATATGAAATTCACTGTGAAGGGAAATAAAATCGAAGGTCACATAATACAAGATGTTGTTTAATAGAGGTGGTCACTAAAGCAGGTTGGAATGTATCTACATTTTTATTGGTACATCACATACACAAGAATATGTGTACCAGTAAAAAAATAACTCACCATTTTCAAATCGCTTTTGTCACTACCACATTCCTCATGTGGGAAAAACCCTACATATAAATTTTCTTTGAAATTGGAGCACTTCGAAATTTTACGCATTTTGGTGGCCATCTTAAATATGGCTGCCAAAATTACCGCCATTTTGAAATCGCATTGGTCATGATCACATTCCTCTAAAAACCCCTAAATATCAATTTTCTTTGTAATTTGAGCATTGGAGCACTTCGAAATATTTTATGTGTTTTGGCGACCCTATTGAAAATAGCTGCCAAAATGACCACCATATCGCATTTGCCACTATCACATTCCTCAGGTCGAAAATCTTCTAAATATCAATTTTCGTTGAATTGTAGCACTTTGAAATTTTGATATGTTTTGGCAGACATCTTAAAAATGGCTGCCATTCTCACAATTTGTTTTCGCATTTTGCCCAATTTACAACTTAAACTAGAGATTTCTAATAAAATGCTTGTGTGGAAGTTTGAAATCAATTGGTCAACAAATAAAAATCTTAGAGCGCTTACAACATATCTCGGACGGACAGACTAACGGAATAGCGGACGGACGCTCGGCATTTCCATATCTCCCGCTCCGCTTTGTGGGGAGCGGGGGACAATTAAAATGGAAAATCTCATGCATTACAAATGAATAAGACAATTATCTTTATCATATGACTATAAATATTTCTTTTACCTGATTGGCTAAAAGAATGATTTTTTTTTCTTGATAGAACTTTCTTTATGAATATTGCCCAAGCCTTCAATTTCCACAAAGATTAATTTTGATCGTTCCAGAGGAGCCTTTGGAGCGTTATATTAACCTCACGTGACTCTAAAATCGGAAAACCCCTACCTTCAATTTTAGCGTCCCGTGAGGTTAATATAACGTTCCAAAGGCTCCTCTGGAACGATCTAAATTAATCTGTGCAGTATGCATAAATCTTTCTTGTTAACATATAAATTTACAAATAAACACATGTAGTGTTTAATGCCAATTTATAAAACATGAATCAGGGGACATTAATAGCAGTTTCATATAATAAAACAATTACTGACTTTTCATTTTGATTAATATAAGGATGTATCGTTCCAAGATATTTGATATTTACCTCGGCTTATGCTTAGGTAAATATCATATACATATATGTTGAAATGATAGATCCTTATATTAACCTCAACAAAAGTCAATAATTGTACAATGGCATAGAGCTTAATGAAGAAAAGTGTGATTCTAAGAGAATACCAGAACAGAATTCTAATTTTGAAGAAAACTAACATGTATAAAATTTATACTATTCAACAAACTTAAACACATAATCTAAGATATTCTAGAGAAGTAATAATAATGAAAGTCTGACATTTAGAGAAATAGGAAATATCTAGAATATTGTAAAGAATGATTGATTGATTGATTGATTGGTGTTTAATGCCAACTTAAGCAGTATTTCAGCTATATCGTGGCTATTGTAAAGAAAAAAAATCTTTGAAAAGAAAAAAATTACATGATATCTTTTTAGGATTAAAAAAGACATTCTGTATGGTCTACAGTTGAACGATATCATGAGATGTAGCTATCATCTTTGTAAACTAATTAACACAATTAACATAAATGTTTGCCCAGGATAATACAAGGAACATGCCAGCCCAGTTCTCTTAAATTGTTAAATGGTTCAGAGGATTCAGAAAAGATTATGAAAATGTAAAAAGTACCGAGGTAATAGATGATGTTGATGGAGAGGGAGATGGATGGAATAGCTAATATGGTCCTTCTGGCCAGGCATCTTTAAAAATAGATTGTCACATACAAAAATGTGTAGTCATTAGTCAAAAGTATTCTGAAACTTCTAATTTTCCCTATATACAGTCAAACCTGTATTAAGAGGTCACCTTTGGAACAAAGAAAAATTGGCTTTATAAGACAGGTGACCTCTTAAAAGAGATTCAATTCATATTCAATTTTTCTATGACAGGACAACAGAAAGGTAACCTTTTAATACAGATGACTGCTTAATAGAGGTGACCACATGGACAGGTTTGACTGTATAAGGAAAATTTTAAGTTTCTGATTACTTTTGACAAATGATTGAACATACTTATGCTTGCATATTGCATCCAGAGGTTAAATTCTAGCACTAAATGCTCTGCAAATGAAGAATTGTCAAGTCTCTGTCAGGCTGACAGACAGAGTTCATATAAAGATGATGAAAAATAAGTGAATATAGTACTAGAAATTTCATTAACTAGAGGCTCCTAGGAGCCTGTAATTGCTCACCTGGCTCAAAGTTGGCCCAGCAGTTTCAGAGGAGATAATTTTTAAGTGAATTTTGGCGAATCTTCTATTTTTAGCAATGGCTGCCATCTTCTTTGGCGGGTGGGGTTGTCAGATATAATTCTGAAGGTAGACCATCTAAAGACCATTTCACCATAGTTTGGGCCCATTTGACCCAGCGGTTTCAGAGGAGATAATGTTTAAGTGATTTTTTGACAAATTTTCTATTTTTAGTAATGGCGGACATCTTGGCTTGCAGCCGGGTCATTGGACAGACATCTGAAAGGGGATCAGCTAAAGACCATTCCACCATAGTTTGGGTCCAATTGGCCCAGCAGTTTCAGAGGAGATAATTTTTAAGTGATTTTTTGCTGAATTTTCTATTTTTAGTAACGGTGGCCATATTGGTTGGCGGCCGGAGTCGTTAGACACAATTCTGAAAGATGACCACCTAAAGACCATTCCACCATAGTTTGGCCCTAATTGGCCCCGTAGTTTCATAGGAGATAATTTTTAAGTGATTTTTTGCCAAATTTGATATTTTTAATAACGGTGGCTATCTTGGTTGGCGGCAGGGGGTCATCGGACACAATTCTCAAAGAGGACCATCTGAAGACCATTCCACCATAGTTTGGGCCCAATTGGCCCAGCAGTTTCAGAGAAGATAATTTTTTAGTGATTTTTGCTAAATTTTCTATTTTTAGTAGCAGTGGCCATCTTGGTTGGCGGCCGGGGTCGTCAGACATAATTCTGAAAGGGGATCACCTAAAGATCATTCCACCATAGTTTGGGCCCAATTGGCCCAGCAGTTTCAGAGGAGATAATTTTTAAGTGATTTTTTGCTGAATTTTCTATTTTTAGTAACGGCAGCCATCTTGGTAGACAGGGGGGATTGTCGGACACAATTCTGAAAGGGGACCACCCAAGGACCATTCCACCAAAGTTTGGTTCAAATTGGCCCAGAGGTTTTAGAGGAGTTGATTAAAATGCAAAAAGCTAACGATAGACGGACGCCCAGTGATAGCAATAGCTCACTTGACCCTTCGGGTCAGGTGATCTAAAAAGGAAAAAATCATGCAATGATTTGGAAATGAAGCCTGTACCAGTTTGACATCTAGTTCTTAAATAAATAAAAAATATATATTAATCTAATAATTGTATTTCTCTCAAAATAAAATTAAAGAAAATATTTTTTTTTTTTTTTTTTAAAGTTTTAAATATACTTTTTCATGTTTTTTATTTACAAATTTATTTATCTGGGACAGAATAATATTGATTGATTGATGTTTAATGCAACCTTAGCAGTATTTCAGTTAAATCGTGGCATTACAGAATAATAGGATAACCGTACAAAATAATTATGAAGAAAGAAAAAATATGGTGGAAAGTCTTAAAAGAACTAGAAATCAAATTGGTGTCACATTCTTTAAGGATAGTGAAGAGAGAAAAATGAAACATAATAGTTAATTTACCTGTCCACGGTTCATCTTCTGTGGAGAACAAAATTATCACGTTAAAAATGCTACATCTTAACTTATATTAATTAGACAACCATCACCAATTTGTTAACTGCCACACTTATATTCCTGTCTGCATAAATCAAGTGAACTTTCACCCTCGACAGATATGACACTGTTCATATAAATCAAGTGAATCCTCATCTTTTTTTTTTTAAACTGCCATATTTATATTACTTTACATATTATTTAAGATAACCCTCACCTCTTTGTATTGTTATTGCACCATTTGTCCGTAACTTTCCAACCCTTTCTTTTTCTTTTCTTTCTATTTCTTTTCTTTCTATTTCTTCTTTCTCTCTTCGTATCTCCTCTTCTCGTCGTCGTTTCTCCTCTTCCAATTTTTGCTGTCGTTTTTGTTCAATCCGCATTTGTTCGGCACGTAAAAGTTCGTCCAATCTTTGTTTTTCGGCTAAAAGTCTTTTATGCTCTTTCTGTACAGCGTAACTTCTATAGTGAGCTTGTATCACAGTTGCTGCTAAGACCTGTTTCTTATGTTCCTTTATTTTAGGCTGAATCTTCTTTCTCGTCATAAAACCTTTCATAGCTGAAACGAATTTCAAATGTTCTTTACATCAACACCAGTTATATATGTGGATCAGTATTTAACTCACAATGCACTAAATTAGAGGGGGTAAGGGTTATGGTGTGATATCGTGGCGGTCAGTTTTATTGGTGGAGGAAACCTGAGTAACCGGAGAAAACCACCGACCTGTTGCAAGTCACTGGCAAACTTGATTACATAATGTTTTATTGAGTACACCTTGTCTGAATGGGATTCACACTAAATTAGATATCTACGCTTTTATGACGATATCTTTTTGGCACTAGACCAACATGCCGAGTTGGATTTTTAAACTGATTGCTCACTTAAAACAATTCACTGAAAGACATGTTGATCCAGCCAGACAATATTATCTTGAATCTGAGCCAACCAGTCTTTGCTCTTATTCCTTAATGACGCATGCTTAGCGGAGAAGCAACAAATACCAATTCAATAGTCTTGGTTTTCCTCTAACCTGGTCTCTAACTCACAAGACCACACTTGATGTGAGCGTGCTAACCTTTACATCTCCGAGGTTGTTCATCATGAATAATACATTGATTCTGCCATATTCACAGTTTGTGAAACTAAATTTTGTGGTGTCATAGACCAATCTCTATTTTACATAGACCTCACCATACATTATATACAAAATTTTGAAAATTTCACATAGACCACAGCTTAATTTTACATAGACATTGTCTATAGGTCTACCGCTAATTTCGCACACTGTATTCAAAGCATGTTTTTTTCATTTTTTCATCTGTGCGACACAGTTACATGAAATTGACAGATGCTTACATGGATCTGTACATAACTAATTCAAGTAACCATTAAAATCAAGATGGAATTTGTAGAATTACTTCACTTGTGTTTTGTTTTCTTGTTGGAGATTAGCATTATGGTTATGGTGTTTAACGCCACTTTCAACAATATTTGAATTAAATTCTGGCCGTCAGTTTTATTGGTGGAGGAAACCGGAGTACCTGCAGAAAACCACCGACCTGCCACAAGTCACTGACAAACTTTATCACATAATGTTGTATCGAGTACACCTCAACATGAGCGGGATTCAAACTCACAACTTTAGTGGTGATAGGCACTGATTGCATAGGTAATTGTAAATCCAACTACCATACGATCACAGCATCCCATTTTATCTTTTCTTTGTTGATAACACCAAATCTGGGAAATTAAATTCTATGCAAGCCATAGCATCAAAATGACAAAGATGTCCAGATGTAGCATTTATTTACAGAAGTAGATACCACTCAACAACAGGCTAGGGCTGTTTCACACTAAATATAGGGTATGAGTTATGATTATTATTGAAGACCCTACTGTGACTATGGAATGTAGAACAGCAATCAAAACAAGTTCCTTTACTTTAAGGGAGTACCATACATTACAGGGAGATAACTCTTTAAAATCAGTTGAACGTTTTGATCATATGATGTTTATATGCAGATTTCAAGCATCTCGGTGATCAAAACCACAGAGAGAAAAGCTGCTATGTGGCTAGTGAATTAATAGCTCTGGGTCTGTTGGTTGGAATTTGTTAAAATTTTGATATTTATTACACACTGCCAAAAAAATAAGAAAATTAGATGAGCAGATCAAATTTTACCTGAAGTGTATGGTACCACTTTAATTGGTGTCTAAGTGTAAAATTGGATAGTGACTCATGTTCATTTTCATCCATATCCTTTCTTGCAATATTCTTTAGTATCGAATACAAGTTTTTTTTTTTTTTAGGTAACAGTTTTTTCATACTTGAGAAAATGAGAATAACATCTTAGAACACATTCTAAGGGATATATAAATTAACAAGTAAAACTAATAAAATTTTATCATTTTATCAAATATGAAAATGCCAAAGTATATCTAGTCTATTAATCAGACATCTAAGACAATCTTTTATTCAGATGAGACTAAGTGATTAACGATGTTTTTTAAAACAAGAGGACATTTCTCAGTCATCTCATCAAAGGGCGAACATCTTTAATTATGTTTATCAAGGATTTGGTAATTTGACGTCATTATAACGTCATATTAGAAAACAGTGATATTACTAAGCGTCCTAAGCGATTAACGATAATTGGAATCTTTTCAGCGCTTACGTGATATGAAACATATTGGTTTTAAGCATCAAAGGGAAAGTAAACAAAATAGTGATAAAAAATAAACTTACATTTTTGTAAATATATAGCTGCATGCTGTCGACGTTTCTTTGACTCTAAATACATCTTCCTAGCATTCACCATTCTACAAACTAAACAAAAATTAAATGTTTAAAATATCTGAGGACATCTTGCTTCTTCAAGTTTTACTTTAATTTGATATAAGCCAAGTTGCAACGAAGTTGACCTTGTCTTATGGTTTGGTGATTTTTGGTTAGGCCAGTGGTGTGTGTATCAAATCTTGTTAGTGCACTAGAATTTTCAGTCAGACAGATTCATATCTAATTCATACACAAGCCATATACAGAGAATATCTTAGTCAAGTTCAAAAACCACACAATGTCATGTTCCTCAGGAATATTAAACGTTGTGCAAATCTCAATATGGCAAGAAGCAAGCATGCAAAGTTTTGAGGATTTCCCTTTTCGTGATAGATGGATTGATGAATGGACAGGACGAAAACAATTTCTATTAAAATAAAAGGCCATTGGCCACTGGTCACCCGACGCCAAGGTTATATCGTAAGATTAAATTTTGAAACTACTGTAAACTAGAGGGTCAGGTGAGCCTGTATCACTCATAATTCTGAAAGGGGACCATCCAAGGACCATTTTGAAGTAAAAAAAGGGGAGTAACTCTGGT
>MJUT01008999.1:685535-702425 GCA_002080005.1 Gigantidas platifrons | reverse complement strand
ACTCTAGTAAAAATAGTCGAAAAATTGTCACTATCGAACTTGACCTAGATATTCATAAGATACACTTACATACCAAACCTAGCTTCAATCTGACTTTTCATTCACAAGTTATCATCTGGAAACCAAAAAGCACACGGACGGACGGACGATACCCATTTCTATAGTCCCCTTCGACGAAGCGTCGGGGGACAATAAATACAAATGTAAAGATTATAATAATTGTTTAAATACATTTAACCCTGCCACATTTTGTGCCTGTCCCAAGCCAGGACCTATTTATACAGACAAATGTGTATATAAAGTCCATTCCTTTATGAGCAAATGCCCTTTATATACAGGTTAAAATTATATGCATTATTCATTAAAGGGAAAAATGAGACTGCACTTTATAGACAGTGATTTGTTATATTGAGGTACTCTTTAAGCAGGGGTGTGGAAATGCTATGCCCGACTTGCCCGACTCGTACACATTACCAAACGGGCAAGTTAAATTTTTGTGTATTGGCTGTCTGTGGACAAGTGAAAAATTGGCCATGTTCTCTGAGGGGGGGTAATCAAATGGTTTTTGATAATTGTCAAAAGATCATCAAATACGACATAGCAAAAATCTGTAACTATGTCGGCTAAAAATTTATGACTAAAAATAGATCGATTGTTTAGACAGACAAATTAGGTACGCAACTTCGGATTTTTGAGTTTTTGCATTAGCATTTCTCATTGACTCGGGATCAACGCCTAGGTTTTATCTTCTGTATACCGGAAATTGAATTATTGATTTTTCGAAAGATGGACAAGTTTGTAGCAAAAACACGAAGAAAAGAATCCGTTGCTACTGCTCCAAATGATGATAAACCGCTAAAACGAAAGTCGCAGGCGGAGAAGGATAAACAATATGAAAAGAAACGAAAACGTGAATTTCAACAAACATGGTTAATCAATTTTCCGTGGTTAAGATACAAGGAAACTTCAGACAATGAAATTAGCTTTTGCATTCTTTGTAGAAAATACCCACAGTTTGCGGACTAAAGGTCAGACTCAAACCTTTTTGTAGGTAAAGTAGTCGACAGAAGGAAATAAGTTAAATGATTAACAAATCAACTCAATAAATCAACATATATGTAAGGCATAGTACCAATTCAACAAAAAAGTCTAAAGCTCATCTAAACTCTGAGATATTCTTAACAGTTCAAAATTTTATTCTGAGTAGTAAAAGATTCACCTCTTAATCTTCACCTGCACGAAAGCTAGCTCAAACGCACCCAATTTCCTTTCTTCTCTTTACACAAATTCAATTATAATATAGTAGTGTACGTAATTGTTCTATCTTTCGAAACAAATCATAAAGTATAATGTATAATTTACCTTTGGGAGACGAATTTATATAAGCTCAATAGCTTGTTTTCGGATCCCTTTAATTAATTCAATTGCAGTTGTATTTGTCTCACTATGTATGTAATTTGTGATATGTCTTAGTTAATAAAATACGTTTACACTAACAAAAAAGTCTGGGCAAGTGACTTTTTTTTCGGACAAGTAAAATTTCCATTTTAACTTGCCCAGGGACAAGTGCTCAGATCAGATATTTCCACACCCCTGCTTTATGGCTGGCTTCACTGTATATAAATATAGTAGTCATTTTTGTCTTTAGTGGTTTGTGGTGAGAAAAGGTGGGTGGTGTTGTTGATATTAGTGGAATATTTGGCCATCACTGTTTAAGCTTTCTCATCATAATATAAAAAATATAACAATGAAAATACTTTTATTACCTCCCCTTACATATCATAATCATAGTGAAGGGAGATAACCCTTTCATAGTCTTACATGCTTGAAGTGTAACTACAGCTTTTTCTCTTTCCCACTTGCTTTTCTGGAATCTGCTCTGAGCTAGCCATGTTCTGACAATAGATTGTATCAGTACTATTTTCTTGTTGCGTTCTTCAAAAACCCGAACCAATTGTTCCATATGGTAATACTTCAAAAATACCTATAAATATACAATAATATACATCTCTATCAAATAAAATTTATTTTTAACAAAATGTAATTTGAAAGCAGAAAAGTATAATGAAACCAGTCTTCATAGACCTCTATTATGAGACAGGTCTTTATGCACTGTGAGACCACTTTACAATGTCAAAACTCTTTGTTATTTATATTAAATAAATCTTTAATGAGCAACCACAACTTTTGGCATAATGGGTGTCCTCTCTTAAGACAGGTTTCACTGTAATAAGGTTTAAAAAACACAAGAAAGCTTAACAATAATACACTACAAAGTATATTTCAAATGTTTTCAAAATTCAAATTTTGACTCAAAATCGAAGAGCGTGCTTTCTTCATAGAAATTCATGTGACTAAATTTTTGGAGCAAAAATTTTTTACTGGTCAGGTACTTGTGTATAATATGCATACTCATCTACAAAATTGTCTCTAGGGATACAAGAGTATGTATTATATACACACAAAGACGCTAGGTACCTCAAACTTTCCCATAAAATAGTCCAGATATCTACTGATATACCTTAGATTTTCCCAGAGCCCAGTTCTCCATCTTTAGCCTTTCTAACATTCTAAAACAACAATCTCTGGAGTATTCCACTTTCTCATCATAACCAAACACCAGCATGTGATACCTGAAACACATTTATTAATCATATAAACCACAATTTCTTGAAACAAATTCTTACAGAAAAAATCAGCTTAATTTGAGAAAAAAAACTAAGGCATAGGTCTTGGTTTGGGGGGCAGTCGTGATCGCGATTTAGAACTACCTATGCAGTCACCACTAACGTTCAAATACTGCTAATGGCGAGGTGTACTCAATTCAACATAACATAATCTAGTTTGTCAGGAACTTCATGCATGTCAGTGGTTTTCTCCACCAATAAAACTGACCGCCACAATATAATTGAAATATTGTTGAAAGTGGCATTAAACAACATAAACCTGGATTTGAATTTATTTTGAGAAATCAAAATCAGTATATCGTATCAATTTTTTATACATTACTTTTCTATTGCAGAAGTATTTTTCTAAATAACTTGGTGAGATCCCTGTGATTATTTTATTGTTTTTGTTTGATGCTGTAAGGCAGGTGATTGAAAAATCCCCTATAAACATACTATCATTTATATGCTTTGCTTGAAATGGAATTCTATTAAAAATAACTTGGTGAGAGCCCTGTGATTATTTTTCTTGTTATCATTAGTTGCTGACAGGCAGGTAATCCTCTATAAAAATACAATAATTCAGATATTTTGCAAAATTTTTTAACTTTTTAATTACATATATCATGGTGGTAAGTTTTATTGGTGGAGGAAACTGGAGAAAACCTGTCACTATTTACTGACAAGTTTTATCACATAATGGTGATGGTGTTTAAAGCCACTTTCAACAATATTTCAGTTATATCGTGGCGGTCAGTTTTATTGATGTAGGAAACCAGAGTACCCGGAGAAAATATTGACATGCTGCAAGTCACAGACAACCTGTATCACCTAATGTTGTATCAAGTACATCTCGCCATGAGTGGATTCGGACTCACAATGTTAGTTGGGATAGGCATTGGATTGCACAGGAAATTGTAAATCCAACTACCATACAATCATCGGTTCATACCCTGTTCATGGTGAGGTGTACTTGATACAGCATTATATGATAAAGTTTGTCAGTGACTGGCGACAGGTAGGTGGTTTTCTCTGGGTACTCTGGTTTCCTCCACCAATGAAAAATGACTGCCATGATATAACTGAAATATTGTTGAAAGTGGCATTAAACACCATAAACAAAACCAAACCATACGATCACGACGACCCCTCCGTTATTCTATATACAGTACCTCCTAATAAATTCAGCGAATGGAATCCTATGTGAGTACCCTTCTCTTCTTATTCTGGTCGTCTCTAGTACTCCAGTATATCTCAGTTGTATGGTTACCTTCTCATGGTCAAACTGGTCTGGTAGGTTGTCAGCATTTGGTCTAATACATCTTTAGTTAAAAATAATATTTATAAATTTTTGCACGTAAAGATGATTGAAATACTATAGGCTAATTTCATTTTTTATTGATAAAATGTAAAAAAGAGCCATGAACTAGAGGCTCCCAGGAGCCTGTAATCGCTCACCTGGTTTTCAATTTGATTTCTACATTTTACTGAACAATTTCAGCTGGTTCTTTTTTCTTTGTCATTTGAAATTACTGCTAATAGTAATGGCAGCCATCTTGAATGAATGATGGGGATATCCCACATTATTCTGAAAGTGGACCAAGCAAAGATAATTTCAGCTTCAGTGATATTTTTTTTCTTCAAAATATGCATAATCTGAATAAATCTGCTGAAAGAAATATTTCACAGGAAAACCAGAATATATGTTAAACTACGCATTGCCTTCTAGCTGCAGTTAGAATTTGATATCATTTTGACTTATAATAAAGTAGCAATAGACAATTAAAGAAATTCTATTTTTAGTAACAGCTGCCATTTTGAATGGAGAGCAGGGCTCTCTGGCACAATATTGAAAGGAGACTACCAAAGGACCATCACACCCAAGTTTGGATTAATTTGGTTCAGTGGTTTCAGAGGAGAAGATTTAAATGTGAAAGTTCACAAAGTATGACTGACGATGGATGCCAAGTGATGGCAAAAGCTTACATGGCCTATGGCCAGATCAGGTGAGTTAAAAAACTCAAAAAAGACACAAAAGCTAAATTTTGATTTTTCAAACATGTAATAGGACTTAAAACTTCAGAATTTCTAACTGTCAAAATAAAGCATTCTTTTATAAACTATCAGTATATGAACATGATGAACTGTGAGCTAATGCTCACTTATGATACCCCCGCATATATGTTCAATGTGTATAAAAACCAACTAAGTCGTCAAACAGGAAGTAGGAATCTGACGGGTCCAAAAACGCTTCCCACCATATGGCATACCTATATGAAGCTTGTGACCAAATATCAGATTTCTGCCATCAAATAGTTGCTGAGAAAAATGTGACGCAAAATATCTTGGACGGACGGAAGGATGGACAGACAGAGGTTGGACTGGGGGTATAATAAATTCTGACTAAAGCCACCTGGATTTCCAAAGTCACATATTACAGTCTTTTTTTTTTGTTCAATGAATTGAGGTCAGAGGTGATTGCTTATTTTGTTGATATTAGTGGAATTGTTGACCATCACTGCTTATAATGTGCAGCATTACCTGACAAAGTGGGGTGTACCGGCAACCATCTTGGCCATCAGATCCATCAAGGAATACCTAAAATAAGTGGCTACAGTTTGTTGTATTCTCGTCATGCTGGTAGAAGCCGATCCCTGTAAAAAAATATCAATAAAATCATCTTCATCTTTATCTTTTTAAGAGATTGGGTTCGCATGCATCAATCTTGAACTTCTTATAGTTTTAATGGAAAAATTAGATGAAGAAAATATCTGAAATCTAATGAATTGTAAAAAAAATATTATTAAAGTAATTTGTAAATTGGTTAAAAAAAATACATTAAAAAGTTATAAAATTCATAAATTTGAGAAAAAAATACATAAATTAATTTATTTAATGCAAAATTATAAAATTTATATTTGTCGCAGATACTACTATTATACAAAAAAAATACTAAAAATAAAACATGATAATTATAAGTTAAACAATTTTAAAGTTTCATAAGCTTTCTAAATCAAATCAAAGATATTAAATTAAAATGTAATTTTCTAAAATAATCTTTAAAATTGTAGTTGTTTTTTTTTTTTTAAATACATCAATCTATACAATCAGTGTGACTTTGTGAATCTGATTCACGCTTGTCATGATACAATCTCATATGATAAAGTTTTGTCTATTTGGTCGGTAATTTTCTCCACCAATTATACCAACCACCGCATCATAGCCGAAATATTGTTTAATGTGATGATTATTACCCATAATTCTAATTCTAATTACATGTAAATGTATCAGTTTCAAAATTATATATCTCATTCGTCTGATTTTTTCTTTATACAGCTTATAAAAGAGATTTGTCTTCTGTAAAACTATATAATATTTTTTTGTTAATTAAGCTATATATATATAGTAACTGATATTATAAGTAAGCATGTACATTTATATATCTATGTATATACATATAATAAATACATATAAACATGTCAATATACACATCATCCTATTTTGTGAACTTTTAATTTTAAACAACAATCAATGAATGATTTTTTTTCGAGGATACAAATCAAGAAGTTAAAACATCTAATGTAATGCTAATTCATAATAAAACTATGATATATAAAAAAAGACTAAAAAGTTATTCTATAAGATAAGGCGTTATAAGAAATGCAAGAATATCTTTCATGTGAGTTGAAAATTTCGTCTCATCTGGGGTGGAAAAACCTATTTCTTCAGTAAACAATGAAAAAGTAAATATAATTTTAAAAAAAACTGGTAAATTAATGCCATTTTGTACACAGTTTTAACTGTGATGTATTTATAATTCTCACAGTTCATTGGACATGAACGTTGATGGACTTTGACGGAATAGAAACCTATCCTATTTTTCTAAAAATTTTGATGGACTTTGATGGGAATTGACCAATCAAAATATCTTTTGGAATCAAGATCTAATCAAGCCATTTTGCTTGTCTTTGAATTTACCACCAAAACATAACTTGGGATAAAAACTTTGATCAAACTGTGATCGTGTGAATGGGATAACTTTGACCAAAATTTGTTTGAACAAATTTTCCGTAAAAAAACCTTGACCAAGTTTTGGACAAAAACTTTGATCGTGTAAGCGGGCTATAATACTTAAAAGTTAAAACGATTTCGATACTATTTTAAAGGTGTGTCTGAACTCTGAACTAAAACATTAAAAGAACTACATTTTGTACTTTACTGTATAATTACAAAATATATAGAAGTCTTCTACACGTAGATGAAGTTATATGACTGTATAATATAAAAAGAATCACTACACAGCGTAAAATTCTCCGTGTAAAAAAAATACCGCAGAATAAGATACACACTAAAGAGCATGAAAAATGCAAAATGCAGTTGAGTAAAAAATCTTGCAACAAACAAACACAGTAAACCTATGTGTATATAAATATAAAATGATGGTCATGAGGGTCTGTCTGGTTTTATATAGATTTTGTATTCCCCACCCCTCCCCCATGTTTGAGGTTCCCCTAGAAGTGAAGGTGTTAACTGATCCCTAAAATAAACAAACAAAACCTAGTGTATATAAATATAAAATGAGGGTCTTGAGGGTCTGTCTGGCTCAAGAAAGGGGGTAACTTCCAATATAAAGGTATATACAAACAGGACACTGGAATGGGTAGACTTTTTTCAGCTTTAAAATGTGATTTTATTCCAATGATGGTTACTTTCCTGCTAGACCCTCAAAAAACCATGTACGATTTAGTCTCCACTTAAAATGAAATTGGTTATAATTGTAAAGCAGTTATATTTAATAGACTATTCATCCCCATCAATCTCTTTGGGGTTATGGTTATGACGTTTAATACCACTTTCACCACTGGTTATATGGTGGCAGCATATCAGGTCTGGTTAAAATGAAGTTCAGTTATAATGAACAGATTTCAATTTTTCCCTAACATTTCATTATAATGTGGACTCTACTACTTTTTTTTCTCTCACCCTGATCAGAAACAAAGACTGTCCTTTCAGACCCTCACAAACTAATAATTATGATGATGTTATGGTCATTAATAATATACAAATGATTATCTGAGCTAGATGATGTAAACAAAAATGTCTAAAGAGAAATATATCATCTTTTACTTACTAAGGCACTGTAAATCTGTAAGGAGTTAATGTTGAATAGTGAGTTTTTTTATGATCAATGCTTGCTATCTGCTAATTCTAACATGATATCCTTCATTGGCTATGTAAATAATACCATGATAAAACTCCTGATTTATTTTAATTCACACATGCATATTGACGAACAAATTATAAACATCATTCCTAAGTAAATTCATGTATTCTTTGGGCTTTTTAACTCATCGCTACAAGTACACTTTCAAGCAACTTGTCAACTAAATATCATCTTTAAAGGGACATAACTCTCTGGCATACAGATACAAGGGACATAACTCTCTGGCATACATATGCCAGAGTGCTTGTAATTTTTTTTTATATAAATGCACCTCACGCCCTAATTCACGTTACCATAAACAAAGAACATCCTTGTTGCAACACCCCTAAAAATCGTAATGGAAAATATTATCCCTTAACTAAAGGAGACAACTTTAAAATCTCCCTAACTTTACCTGCTTAAACGAAATACCTTGTTAAATTTTTAATTTCTAAAGGAATATTTAGGAAATACAACTACACTGAAAGTTTAAATTTCAAGATGTACTGTTTGGTTTTTTATATAATATTGTTGGAAGTATGCCATAAAAGATCACAAATTTATTGAAATGTTGTTTTTTTCAGATATAATTTTAATTTCTATAATAATCAATCTCGATATATTTCAGCATTGTAATACACCAAACATTCTCATAACAAACTGAGTAATATATATTTTCAATCGATAAATGATAATCATAAAATTATTCTGAAAATATATACATATATAAAAAATAAGCAAAATAAATCAAAGCTCCAATCCGTGCATAATTAACTATGATATGTGTACCGTAACATTTGTCTACATCTAATAAGTAAGTACCTTGATAAAATATACTGAAAATACTATTACAGGGTAGTTAGGTGTGTGTTCATATGCCACGGAAGATCTCGGCAAATGGATAAATGGATCATTACTAATTAGGCGTGCGTTCATATGCCACAGAAGATCTCAAGGACCATTACTATCAAACTTACTACCATTTGCTCAAACAGTTTTGCAGGAGAAGGTTAAAATGGAATAAAAAATAAATGAGGACTAACGATTTGATTGATTTGATTTATTGTGTTTAATACCACTTTCAGCAATATTTCAGCTATATCATGGCGGCCAGTTTTAGTGGTGGAAGAAGCCGGAGTACCAGGAGAGAACCACCGACCATGGGCAAGCACCTAGTAAACTTTATCACTTGCGGCTGCGAGTCGAGTGCACCTTTTTTTTTGTAATTTACAAAGCGGGGTGCGAACCCACACCGTATTGGTGATAGGCTTGTATGAGTTGTTAGGTAATCCAACTACCTAACTCATTGAGCCACCCGGGCCCTGAGGACTAACGACACAGGACATGTGAGTCAGTTGAACAAAAAATGAATATTCCATGAACCATCTAGAAAAAATAAAGGAAGGTGGCAAAATAAGGTTCAAGTTAATAGTTGTTCATTTTTAAAAATTACAGGAGACATGGTTGGTTCTCTTTGTTATAAGAACTTTAGGTAGAAATAAATGGGCAAAAAAGTTAACTGAGGTGTGAACATAAAAATAACATTAATAGAATATATGGATTGAGATTTTCATGCTTTACATAGCAACAGTATAAATCTATTAATGCTGACAGAAAGAATCTTCAAAAAGAATGGCACCAGTTGCTTGCCCATGGTTGGTGGTTCTCTCCGGGTACTCCGGCTTCCTCCACCACTAAAACTGGTTGCCATGATATAGCTGAAATATTGCCGTAAGTGACATTAGACACAATAAATCAAATCAAATCAGATCAAAAAGAACGGCTCATGTCCACTAAACATTTAAAGAAAAAAAGAGAAAAAATGAGTCCTACAAAAAAAAAACACCCCAGAACTTAAATAACTGAATAAATTAAGAAATGCGACTTTATTGGTCGACATACTAATACGATATTTTTGATTGGTCAGTTTGAATTTTATAAGAATGCTGAGCATGAACTATGTAATTACAATGTATTTAAGAAAAGAAAATTGATATTCTGAACAGGACTGTCATGATGTAACTGAAATATTGTTCAAAGTGGCATTAAACACCATAAACCTAGCCCGTAAGTAGTTCTGAGACAACCATCTGTGAAAATCCAAATTGTACCTGATACAGAATTATTAATTATTGCTAATTTGCATTTTTCCCAATAAAATATTATTATTGTTGCTGTTTGTACCACTGAAAGAATCCCAAGAATAAAGACTACCAGACATTCTAAACAAATGACAGCTGCCCAATTATACAGAAATTACCATGTTGAAATAAATATATATGCAAGACTCAGATCGTCGTCCAATACTCAAATCCATGTCAGATTTCTACGTTATAGACCTCTGTACCTCAGATCTATGTCCTTTTTGCAAATTCTCAAATCATCATCCAATGCTCTAATCTATGGCCATTTATCATTTTCTTATATCGATGTATGCCCTAACCCTAGCCAATAAGTCGGTCACAGATCTGAGAATTTCGAAAGGACGCCGATTTTGAGAGTACCCTTAAATCGCACCAGGATTTGAGATAATGACGTCAGTGGATGCCGATTTGAGTCCGGACGCTGATCTGAGTCTATCATATAAAATAATACAGAGAACAAGACAGCTTACACCTGTGTAATATAGAAATAATCAGCTATTATAATATGCTATGCCCCCCTTGAACATCTGACAGAACCCAATTAGAGAGGTCATATTCAGATGAACTTCCATATATGAATATTCATTTTTTTTAAACCAATCAATCACGGAGCTTTACGATTGTGATGCAACAGTGAAAAAAGTGTGAAAGGCATTGGTAAGATTGTACAAGCAACGTTGTCATTGGCTAATCACAAGTTCATCTGGATATGACCTCTAATCTGGTTCTGTCAGAAGTTTCAGATGTTGGAGGGTGGGGGTTGGGGGTGTAATGTATTATAATAGCTGATTTTAATCAGATTGAGAAAATATTACATTCAAATTAGCAATAAAATCATCATTATTCAATTAGTTTTGCTTTATAAGGTTTATTACACTCATATCAGGCCTTTTCCTAAGGGCTCGCCCTGATTTGCATGTGTTAAACCCTGTAAAGCTCAACAATTTTAAAACCAATACTCCATATGAAATAACAAATATTTTAAAATATAATTATGGACATAAAAATATTGTTAGTAGCATGTAATATAATAATAATAAAAAAAAAGGTTATAAGCTTTCAACAGAAATCAAGTGTTGCATAAACAGACTTGAGGGGAAAAAAGTGCAAAAAGGGGTAAATAAAGTGTGACCCAGCGACTTACATTGTACAGATACTTCGAGGAAGAACTGTGAAACTTTAAGAGAAAAATCCATATTTAAGGAGTTTTTACAAATAATTAAATTTTCATCTTTTCTTATGTTATATATTCATATTGAGGTCCAATAAATTAAATTTTTTCACAGCTTGTTTGATAAGACTCCAATCATAAGCTTGTAAACCCAGTATAATGTCTCATTACCTTGTTCACCATGAACTTTAAGAGCAGATATTATTTATTTCATTTATTTCTATCAATAAAACATACATTAATACATTACAAAAAGGGGACGGTCATGGTCGTGATCGCATGGTAGTTGGATTTACAATGACCTATGCAATCACCACTAAAGATGTGAGTTCGAACCTCGTTCAGATGTATTCGATAAAACATTATATGATAAAGTTTATCAGTAACTTGCAATAGTACGGTGGCTTTCTTCAGTTTCCTCTACCAGTAAATCTGACCGTCACAATATGACTGAAATATTGTTGAAAGTGGTGTTAAACACCATAAACCGAACCAAAAATACAAGAAAAAACAAGTTAAAATCATTCTCCAAACATACCCACTTGGAATAAAGTGGAAATTATTATCTTATAAATATAAGGAGGCAGAACAAATATTTAGTGTCACAACAAAGATGATATAAATGATATATTGGCACTGAACTCCAGACCCATAATCTATTAGACTGTGTAGACATTTCTGATGTTCGTCAGACATTCAACACTTTATCTGATTCGCTTACAAATGTCCTAGTCGTCAAAATACCTTATCACCACTTACGTTTATTAACTATGAAAAGAGGGTGATCTTTACTAGGCAATATATCAAACAAGAAATTTGCATATATACTACCCATACACAGGGTTAAAAATTAACTTTTGTAGTTACTAGCCCAAAGGGCTAGTAGAAGATATCAATCACTAGTCCTTAGAAATCTCAACTAGTCCTGTAGATGCGGCGAGCACCTCCCCTCCAGATAAATGTTGAAAATCTAGATGCAAAAGCCTGCAATCTGAGAGTTTTTTGGAGTGAAAATGTCTTTCTCAAAAAGACAATTTTATTTGAGGGTGTTTTTTTTTCCTTCAAATATGAAAATAATGAAATTTGATATGATTGCCAATGAGATAGCTACCAAAGAACACAGGACAATGATTTCACAGTTTAGCCCTTCAATGATTAGCAAAACCCATAATACCATGAAGCAAACAAAATACTATAAATGTCTTACCCTTTCATAGCACTTAAATTGTAGTTTTTATTTTAAGTCAAAAATTTGTTATTTAAACAGATCAATAAATACATTTATCAATACAAATGTACATCAATTTTACATAGTTTTAATTGTTACCTACATGAAAATCTGCATTTTATAATCATTTTCAGTACTTTATTACAACAACAAATATTTAAAACGAAATATTTTAGCAAATATTATCATTGTTCTTCTTTTCCCAATCGCCGCGATTTGCAGATCGACATGAAGAGAAGAAACCATAATCTACGTTTTAAGACATTAAGTGTTATTTATTTGAAAATCTGGATTTAATAATCATTTTCCGTACTTAATTACAACATTTGTTTATTTAAAACGATATATTTTAGCAAATATTGTCATTATTCTTCTTTTCCCAATCGCAGCGATTTGCAGATGGACATGAAGAGAAGACGCCATAAATATTTTATAAATGAAATTATATTTTGTCAATGTCAAATTTGTGCTTGAATTTTGGAAAACAACTTAACTATTTCAAACGTTTGTGTGATCCGTCTTCCAAGCACTTTAAACAACATAGTTTTATAAGTAATTTTCAAGCGCATGTTTGACACAGTTGTAAATGGCGTATCATAAAGGACAGAAACGAACAGGGACAATAACGGCTTTCCAACTCTTCGTGATACATACCAGTCTCTATTTTTTTTACTAGCCCAATCGGACAAGTACCTAGGTGATATGTGTTGTCCGTGGGGAAAATTACTAGTCTCGGACTAGCGGACAATTGTTAATTTCGAACCCTGCGTACATCAATTTTGTATAATTTGGACTTTGAAGGCGATAAAAATTGAGAGTGGTAAATTAAAGAGGGGCGGTGGTATAACAAGGATATACATGCTGTGCTACGACCATATTTTTTTTTACCAATGGACAGCAGTTGATAATTTTAGCTGATAATATATATACCTCCAGGAGAAACATTCAAAATAGGATCATTAGCTTATTAGTCTAGACAATATGAGATGTGTGATGATAAGGAAGAAGTGTGATATTGCCTGATTATTATTTTTTTATATCACAGAATTAAATCAATTTATTTTTAGCTTATAATTGTGTAATTGTGTAGTGTATCAGAATGTGTATAATTATACAAGTGTGTTTGTGTGTGTGTGTGTGTGTGTGTGTTTGTGTGCACATAAAAAAAATATCACAGAATTCAATCAAATAATTTTAAACTTATAATTGTGTAGTGTGTGTGTGTGTGTGTGTGTTTGTGTGCATATTACAATACATATCATAGCAACATTTATGTGAACACCAAGCATACAGTCAAACCTGCATAAAGAGGTCACCTTTGAGACAAAGAAAAAGTGGCCTTATAAGACAGGTGTCCTCTTACAAGAGGTTCAATTCATATGAAGCTTACTATGACAGGGCAAGAAAATGGTGACCTTTTAATACAGGTGACTGCTTAATAGAGGAATATGAAGTTTTCAATGACAGGGCAATAAAAGGGTGACCTTTTAATACAGGTGACCGCATGGGCAGGTTTGACTGTAATTGTGTAGTGTATCAGCATGTGTATGTGCGTGTGTCTGTTTGTGTGCAAATTACAAAACATATGATACCAACATCTATGTGTACCATACATTATATACATGTTGCGTATTTTGATACAACAATAGGTCAGCAATAAACAAAGCCTTAATCTGACAAAATGTAAAGAAATTTAATTATGGAGATATTTATGTTCTGCCAAAATTCTGTTATTTTCATCATTGATGTCACATGATACTTTTTAAATATAATTATGTCGAGTCCTCAGTTTTTTGGTAAAAAAATAATTAAACTTTCTACTATCATTCGTAAAAAATTTGATGAAATATGTTATCAACATTTGAAAACTGCATCGAAAATTTGAAAGAACTATTTAATAAATATTCAGTCGTGAAATAAAAATTGTGACATCAGATCTGAATTTTACAAGAATTTTGACAGACAAAGTGCATCTAACCTGTCAGCAATTCTTTACATGCGATATAATACTGAAGTACTTTATCATTACAAAACATATACCGTTAAACCTGTATTAAGAGGTCACCTTTGGGACAAAGAAAAAGTGGCCTTATAAGACAGGTGACCTCTTAAAAGAGGTTGAATTCATATGAAATGTTCTATGACAGGACAAGAAAAAGGTGACCTTTTAATACAGGTGACTGCAAGGGCAAGCTTGACAGTAACATAATTTTTTTCATAAATGATAGAAAACAATTTACTCAAAACTAATCAAAACTTTGAACTCACCCTACTCCCACCCATTCCTCCAAACCCAGTAGCCTGCTTAGATGAGAAACTCTGTACATTGATGGAGTTCGTTGATCCAAACGGTGAACTCAATGCACTAGACATAGGAGTTGTCCTCTGAGAACTGCTTGCAAGATTTCCTGTAAAGAAAAATGAAAACACTGATCAACTTGCAAGTATTGGTGCATACATAGTGCATTCTAACATGACCTCCTTCTTCCTCTTTGTTAACAAATGAGCGAGTTATCCATTTGGTATAATCTCATTAGCACATGCCCCGCTGAATGTGACTGACTTTTCCATTGGCAGCATAAATTGTGTGCGACATTTCCTGCAAACGTAATATAAATTACTGTCTTCCAATCAAAGTATACTACCGTATTTGTACTCTTAGACATATCAGAATCGATTTATAGAATGTGTTTTGAGTTTTAACATGGATTGGCGGTTATTAGTAAATTTTATCCCTCGCTTCTGGCTCGGGATAAAATACTAATATCTGCCAATCCATGTTAAAACTCCCAACACATTCTGGCTTCCATGATTTATTTCTTAAGTAGACTCAAGCTTTTAATAACCCCCTTCTACAATAAGATATTGGCCTCTCTTCAAAGGGATTGGTGCAAAGTACAGTAGTCCCCCTATTATAAGGCCAGCCCTTCTGTAACTAAAAAGTGTCCTTTCTTAAGGGGTATTAGGGCATAAAAAATTCTTACTGCATCCTATTTTAATCTTTCGACCACAAGAGCTTGGACCCTATATACACTAGGACCTAAATGCAAGAGGTCCATTACTCAGGTTCTCAATTCTTTTTAATAGTTTCCACAATGTAGCCTTCTCTGTTTTGGACCACAAGAGCTTGGACCCTATATACACTAGGATCTAAATGCAGGAGGTCCATTACTCAGGTTCTCAATTCTTTTTAATAGTTTCCACAATGTAGCCTTCTGTTTTGGACCAAAAGAGCTTGGACCATATATACATGAGGGCCTAAATTTAGATGGTCCATTACTCAATTCATTTTAAAAGTTTCCACAATGTAGGCTTCTCTGTTTTGGACCACAAGAGTTTGGACCCTATATACACTAGGACCTAAATATGGGTGGTCCATTACTTAGGTTCTCAATTTACATTTAAAGGTTCCACAATGCAGTCTTCTCTGTTTTTGCCTATGTTAAGCTGTGGACCCTCAGTGGTCTGCCTCAATATGTTATAGACCCTTTATTGTACAAGATTGAATCTCTATTTCACAAGAATATTTCATATATCCATTATAATTGCAGCCTATGTAAACATTTTGATGACTTGTGGCAGGTCACTGATTTTCTCCAGGTACTCCGATCTCCTCCATCCATAAAATTGACTGCCGCCATATAACTAAATTAACACGGTTGAAAGTGGCGTTAAACACATTAAACCCTAACCAAACCTAAAAATGTTGACCTCATTTGACCTCATAAGGAACCAAATACCATACATCCTGGTCCATGGGAGCTTCTTTTGTATTTGTATAAGCTTGAAGTAGCATATCAAAATGATCATTCAGTCAAAATATAATTGCATAATCCATTATGTTTCGCTGCGGGTGCAAATAAATTCTATATTATTAGACAATGTAATTATATGGAGTTTATTTTGCAATGTCAAATAGTCCTATACAAGTGACAACAAGATGATGCACGCTACGTCGTGCTAAGAATACCCCCACTCGTTCATTTGTAAGTCGCTGGGTAAACAGGAAGTAGATGTGCGGTAAACCTGGAAAGGGGAGACAATGTACAAGTCACCATGCCAAAGCCATATATCAAATATCAAATCATTTCTTCCAGTAGAAGCTGAGATATCTGTTACGAAAGTGTGAACGGACGGATGGATGGACGGACAAACGGAAGGACGGATGGACAAGGTGATTGCAATATAGCCCCCTCTCTACGAGTGGGGGTATAAAATTGTCTGAAAAAGCAGAAAAAACATGATGAACTGTGAGTTAATGCTCACTTATGATACCCCCTCATATATGTTCAATGTGTATAAAAACCAACCAAGTCGGCAAACAGGAAGTAGGATTGTGACAGATCCAAAAACGCTTCCCACAATATGATATACCTATATGTGACCAAATATCAGATTTCTGCCATCAATAGTTGTTGAGAAAAATGCGACGAAAAATATCTTGGGACGGACAGAGGTAAAAACAGTATACCCCCCCC
>MJUT01008999.1:670785-685527 GCA_002080005.1 Gigantidas platifrons | reverse complement strand
GGTGGAACAGGGGTATAACAAGCGTCGTTCTCATCGTTTTTCAATGGTGACCTCAATCTCATCAACTTGTATTCTTTTATCTTTTCATACAGTTCATTCTACATGAATCAGATACCAGAATATGTATATTATTGTCAGTATATAACAAAAATTTATCCAGTCGATTCAATTTGACTCCTCAAATAGAAGGCGTGCAGATTAAAAAACAATACTTGCAGATAAATAATGAAGCAAAGCAAGCTACGAGTTATTTCTTTGAGCCTGTATTGTTTAACAATATCAGCTTAAGGTGGTTCTCTTGTAATACTACCCCTATAGCTTTTCTTGGCTCAAGCATCAGTCGCATCAAACCAAAGACTATAAAATTGGTATTTGCTGCTTCTTTACCCAGCATGCAGCACCAAGGAGAAAGAGCAAGACTGGTTAGCCAGCACTATTAACATTCAAGTTCTAAGCATAGAAAGCGGACATCGTCATTATTTCATCAAATATAACTTGTTCTTGCCATGATATTGATGAAAAATTGCTCAATATACCATTCGCCAATTCCCGACTTGATTCTAAAATTATACACTTTTAACATTTTATTATTTGAGTTATTTCCCTTACAGGGGACAAAATGTTCAATTTTAAGAAAATTTATAGATAATTGAACTTTGTAAAAAAATAGAAGTTAACTTTATAGCAAATAAAAAATTCACAAGTCATTACAACATTTAAATTTTATACAGAGTATGAGAAAAATATATGTCATTTTGGTTGAATATTGCATGAAATTGACACTTTTGTCCATCTTAAAGGGAGACAACTACTACAAACATGTGGAAAAGGCGTATAATTTTAGAATCAAGTCGGGAATTGGAAAATGGTATATTGGCTACAATCACTCACTCACTCACTCTTGTAATATACTTTCTGTACTACCCCTATAGCTATTTTGTGCATCCCCATGCAATACTTACATAAATAATGAAAAGAAAGCTTAAACAAATATTTATATATACATATATATCTGTAGTCCTACAAAATTAAACGTGCACAGTACAAATTGCAACCATCAACCTATGCGTAAATTATCTATTTAATTTCTACGTCAAGTTTTGTTTTAAGCAGCCTTGGTTTTGGAGAAAAAGAAAAAGAATTTAAGACCCCCNCCCCCCCCCCCCCAACCTCTTAAAATCCAAGGACATAAAATTGAACTTTTCGTTGCATTTCGACTATTAAAAGTTGGATTACAGTTGAACTATGACTATTAAAAAACAGATTTTAATACCCCACTGCAAGACAAGTTTATCACCCCCCCCCTCCTTGAAAATCCTGGCTATGGGTCTGAGAAGAAGAATACACCAGTAAGACAGACTACATGTGACTGCTTAAAGGCCTAAGTCCGTTTTCAAAGAAAGAGAAATAACCCACCAATTTCTAAAATTTATTTCTTTCCCATTCGTCACATTTTTTATGAATAACTTTAAAGTTTTCAAAGAATAAAGAAACAAGGGAAATAACCCATCAATTTTTAAATTTTATTTCTTTCCTATTTTTTATGAATAACTCAGTTTTCAAAGAATAAAGAAACAAGGGAAAAAAACATCAATTTTTAAATGTATGTATTTCCGATCTGTCATATTTTTTTTATATCAGAATATGAAATAATACCAAAGAAATGGGTAAAATACAAAATAAAGAATAGCTCTGCATCAGAATATAAATTTCATACATATTGGTGCTGGGATATCTTACCTGACGAAAATACAGTTCTAGTAAACTTTTGATTGGGTAAATCCAATTTCTTCCATTTTTGTACTTGGCAAAAAAAATCAATATAATTGGTTTTGATATCAGGTGCAAAGATATAAATTCATATTGGTATCAAGTCTTGGTTTTTTTTATTAAATTTTGCTAACTTACAAGCACAGATGCAGGATTTCATATTCAAGAGGTCGCACAATTTGAAAATCGAAGAGTCTAAGGTACTAATTGGGTCTAATGCAGCACCAAGTTGGGCAAAGATATAAAATAAGCTCCTGGAAATTAGTTATTTGATGATTTAAATGGTCATAAGGAAAATAGTATTATCTAATCTAACATCTAATTTTAATCATACTATATATTTCAAATCTTTTCAGAAAAAAAACAATTAAATTATTACACTAAACAAGAGTTGTCAGCACCCCTCATCCCACCCCCTAAAATCAACCAAACCTAATATGTTGTGACTATCCTTCAACATGAAAAAGTCCAAAATAAGTGTTAAAATTACTGAAAAGAACAGAAACAAGTGTCATTTCCATCATTTTCAAAGATGTCCTCTTTCCTATCCATGTTTTTACTGTTCGCTCTGCATGATTAAGGTACCAGTAAAAAGCAAAAACTGTATATAGTCAAACCTGTCAAATGTGACCTTCCAAGGAAGATTGAAATATGGTCACATAAGACAGGTGGTTGCTAAATACAGGTTTATTTACTATGAAGGGAATTTAAAATTAAATATAATAGAAGTTATTGTTAACTAGGGGTAGTCACTAAAGCAAGTTTTACTGATCTTTTATTGTACTTCAAATTTAACAATTGCAGGAAAATTAATTATATTACCTCCCTTACATATTTTCATGAGGGGAGATAACTCACTTATGTCTTGTGTGACCTTCCAAGGGAAGGTTGAAATATAGTCACATAAGACAGGTGGTTGCTAAATACAGGTTTATTTACTATCAAATGCACTGTGAAGGGAAATAAAAATTAAGGTCACATAATACAAGTGATTGCTTAATAGAGGTGGTCACTAAAGCAGGTTTTACTTTACCTTTATTGTACAGTACGTTTAACAATTGTATTACCTCCCTTACATATTTTCATCAGGGGAGATAACTAATTTATGTTTTAATTACCTGTTTTTGTTAGATGAGTCTGAAAAAGATGCTTGATATTTTCATGAGGGGAGATAACTTGCTGATGAAAGATGCTTGATATTTTCATGAGGGGAGATAACTTGCTGATGTTTTAATTACCTGTTTTTGTTAGATGAGTCTGGAAAAGAGATTTGACGACATAATTTTCTGATGCTCGTAACATATTGACGAGATCTCCCGAAAGACGGTCACGATTCTTCTCCAAGAACCCCATAGCATCATACTCTACCCTCCCAGCATAATGATCAACAAAGAAAGTTATATTGCTGCCTTTTGGCCTGCTGTAACTCTTTGACTGGATGTTCTTGTGAAACTTCTCTGAAAAAAAAAACAAAACCATTTTTTTTTCCATGCCATGATAGTTTCAATTTTTCACATCTACTTTCTTTAAAGAGAATTATTTTATTATTCGGGTGTAAATAAAGTTTTTTTCTCTTATTCATAGCATAATTGTTTTAATGACTATGGTGGTTTAATTTCTGCATGAGAATTCCCACCAATTTCATTTAGACTGTCATTAACCACGAAAATTAACAACTTAAAAAATACTTTTGACGTTTTGGTAAAAAGAGAAGCAAAAATCTCGAGTTGAGAAATATTGTAATCCACTGGTAGCATAAGGAGAATCTAAATGAACACAATAAACAGTTAAGAAATAATTCATGGAAGCCATATGTATATATTGTTTTTACCACGGGTAGGCCCTTTATGTCACGAAGTTTTACCCCGAGCGTTAGCGAGGGGTAAAAAGCTGACATAAAGGGCCTACCCGTGGTAAAAACAATATATACATATGGCTTCCATAAATTATTTCGATTCTAATATGTAAAAATTGGTAAAATATCGTTATAATTTGTCAATGACGTCATAAATTACAATGGGTGTAGGTATATATTATTTTTACCACAGGTTTGGACTCAAAGCGTTTGAAGGACATCATATTAGAATTGTTATTACAGTCGAACATGTGTGTGTCGAACACTCTTTATTCGAATACTACGGATGTCTCGAAGTTGCCAGCCGGTCCCGATCTATTTTCCTATTATTCTATATTATTTCAACACTGTTAATTCAAACATTCTTGAGTCGAATACATTGGTTGTGTCGAACACTTTTTATAGCCCCAAAATCGGAAAATTATGTAATTTACTCTTTTTTAGTCGAACCTCGAGTCTTCGTGTGTTTTCCTTCACTTCCGTAAATCGAATTTCTTGTGTTATGCAAAGTTATGACTTCCTTTTCTTTAAATCCGTGTCATTGATGAAAATCAAGTGTTTTTATTACAATTTTTGACAGTACACAGTGTAAACAATAAAAATACACAGATTTGTGTGTTAATTAAACAGCTGATCGATAACGGCCTGTCAAGGGCTTAGTCAAGGTTCATTGATTCGCAAAAAGGTAAAAATTGCCATCATGAATGGGGTACGGCAAAGGGTGAAAATAAAAACGAAATAAAAATTGAAATGCACGTTTTCTTGATCAGAATTTCATTTTACAATTGAAAACAGATGCGGCTAAAATTTAGAAAAAATATTTGACTGAATTATTACACTACATTTACGATGTTCACTTAGAAATTCGAAAAATGAATGGTTTGTGTTTTACTCACACGAAACGATTTTTTAGAAAGATTTTTAAAATGGAAACATCTTCGATCATCAACATGTTTGTATTCTTTTAAATTTTTTAAATTTTACCGGAAAATTAATTATCACGCTAATTAAATTCATAGCTTTAGCACATTAATTTTTAATTAGAATAATCACAGGAAAATGACATTGAGCACGACAGCTTGGGAAACTCAATTTTTGACACAATGTGGAGTAATGAAAAAATCAAAAGGTTATTAATTAGCCTAATTAATGAAGTATGGGTGAACACTAATCACAATTATGATAACTATAATGTTGAAAATAATTTATTCCTTTTTTATTTTTATCCATATTTAAACCGGGAATGATCCCTGGAGTGCAAAATTAATTAAATTATAATTTTTTACACCTGAAACAAGTCATACATACATAGACGTAACTAATAAGTAGCAGACGTTAAACCTGAAGTCAACTTCACAGGTAAACATCGAGTAAACCGGAAGTCAAAACTGCTTACGGATGTGTCGAAGCACCGGATAAGTCGAAGTTTTCTTTGAGTCCCCTGAACTTCGACACAACCAAGTTTCACTGTATACTCTGTTTTTAGATTTCTTTAAAGGCACACAGGCTGTCAGAATTGAATTGTTTGTTTGTGTTAAAAGTTGCCAATATTCAATGTTTTATACTAATAAAATGTTCTGAATAAAAAGCCAGGTTTAAAAAATCTGTTATAATGTGGTAATTAGTGAAAAGAATTCGAATGTTTACCATTGAGCGGGTCAGCATTGAATTCTTTCCTGGATGGAAGAAAATCAAACAGCGACATATTTCCTTCGTTCTAGGCTATTTACGTATGATATTATGAAAAATTTCAACTGCAATATATCTTTATGGTTTTTTATATCAAACTTTAGGTCTTATATTGGGAAACATTTTTTTTTATTAAAATAACGGCCTGTGTGCCGGAGTATGGAGTGTGGCATTCTTAACTAGAGTATTACCAGGTACACATGTACAATTAAGTTTCAATCAAGCTTCTTGTTTCTGAGAAATATTATTTACTCATTCTACAATGGGGGGGGTGGTCCTACATTAAATTTTTGGCCAGCAGTAGCAGCCATTTTGGATTTCCGAACCACACTAAAAATAACAATTTTGTAATTGAATGTAATTTGTTCTTGCCATGACATTATTAACAGAAAAATTGCTTTTTTTGGCATTAAATAACTATTACTCACTCGCACCTGCCAGTGTAATGGATGAACTGGCCCTGATAAGATAAGACCCAATGGGCCAATATTTCTAGCAGAGTAAATCCAAGGTTAAAAAACATGGAAAACTAAAGATTGAGCAACATGAACCACACTTAAAACCCAGGGATGAATTCATGTGCTCCTGGGTAAGCAGTTTGTGCTTCACTATCGGCACTTGATGAGGAAGAAAACATTTCCCAACAGGCAATGCTATACTGTACATACCAACAAGAGATAAATCTGTAGCTTTAGGGAAGTGGCTTTCCTCATCCAGTAAGGCTAGAAGTCCTATAGGCTTCATAAGAAACATGTCTAACAGTGGGTGATTGTCTATAAACGTTACATCTATTCCTGATAATCCTTCACTTTTATATTCAGCCTGTAATAAAGATTTTGTAATAAAATCGTATATATCTAATTTTGTGTGCATGACAAGTTTCTGGAATAACCTTCATCCGGTACACTCACCAATCAATAAAACATAGAATATCAAATTTATTGTGCATAACACATTTCTAGAAAAACCTTTTTTCAGGTACGCTCACCAACCAACCAAGCAATCAATCAAGCAATCAAAATGTAGACATATAGATTCTCCTTCAGTTGCCCATGGGTTACGATATTTCTCCACTCAAGAGTGTTAAATTAAAAATTTTTAACCACAAGCCATCAGGCGAGTGGTTGAATTTTTAATTTAACTCTCGAGAGTGGAGAAATATCGTAACCCACATGGGCAACTGAAGTAGAATTTGTTTCTCCCATTATTTAACACGAACTTTATTTCAAAATTTGAAATTAATGCGTCTGAAATTAATGCGGGGAAAGGAACGGGACATTTTAATCCTCTAGAGGATTACAGATTTTTCCACCACTGATTCAGTGGGGTTAAAAGGCCGTAACAATGGGAGAAATAACATTTTTAGCTCCTGGAAGCAGGTAAACCAAAGGGCCTAAACTGCAGTCTAATTTCAAAATTTAACTAATTTTGCTATACAGTCAGTTTTCTAGAAGTGTCCTGTTCTAATTTCAAATTTCAATTAATATTGTCATATGATCATTGTTTTCGGGAAGAATTTACCTCCATGAAGAACTATCATTTTGAACATGAGGCTCGCATCTAGCCTTTTTGGTCATAAAATTAGTATAAGCCATAATTTGTTCCTGAATCCTACAATACGTAATTTTATATTTGTGTTGTATTGTAGTCTGTTTATTAAATGAATTTAATATGTTTAAACTACATCTAATTTTTGACTTATGCACCATTTCCACCCTTCTACACCTCCAGATACAAGTTTTTTTTCTGGAATAGTATAAATCTACCATTTGACTTACGCACCAGGGTCCGTCATGGTTGTGTTTGTATGGTAGTTGGATTTGCATCACTGAAGTTGTGAGTTCAAATCCCGCTCATGGCAAGGTGTACACGATACAACATTATGTGATAAAGTTTGTCAGTGACTTAAGGCAGGTAGGTGGTTTCCTCCAGGTACTCCGCTTTCCTCCACTAATAAAACTGACCGCCACAATATAACTGAAATATTGTTGAAAGTGGCGTTAAACATCATCACCATAACCTTAACATACATACCATTTCCCAGGCAAATATATGCTGATTAAAATAATACTGTATCTGTTCATTAGCTATGTTTATACACAACTGTTCAAATGAATTTTTAGGGAAATTCTCAAAACCGAAAATGTCCAATAATCCTATAATAAAATTATTTTCAGCGCTGAAAAGAAAAAATATACAGTGATAAAATAAAATAGATATTAACTGTCAAATTATATCTAAAAATTATGGATCTGTAACAGTAAAATTAAAATACCATTAAATACTACTGTTTCTGAAGGAGTTGTCATGGTAGTTGTGTGATAAAGTTTGTCAGTGGCTTGCGTCATGTCGGCGGTAATAAAATTTCTCCATATACTCCGGTTTCCTCTAATAAAACATACCACCATTATATAACTGAAATATTGTTGAAAGTGGCATTAAACATCATAACCCTAACCCTGTTTCTAAAGAACATATTTACATATACAGTAGAACTTGTCTAATCTGACACACCAAGATAACGGAAAACAAATTCGGATTATGGAAGTGACAGGTTTTAGAATACACAGGTTTTTTTTAACAAAGAGTGTTATTAAAGAAATATCGTGGGACCAGAGAATTTTGTCAAATGTAACAGGATGTCGGAATACTCTGGTGTCAAATTACATAAGTTCTCCTGTATATACTGTTGTTTATTTGTTTTGCAAGGATACAATATTGCAGTGCTTCAGCTAGACTTTGAAATCTTCAGGACAATTGTCAGTTTTATAAAAATTTCTTCAGGACATTCTTTAATAATTAAAGTACTTTTTATAAAGTTATTCAGGACAATTTGAAGATATAGGTGAGAAAATGTCCTGAGACCCATTCCTAGCTGAATCATTGATATCGAATTGCAATTGTGGTAAGAGGCACGCCATTATATGCCGGTTCAAGGAAATTCAACATTAGTTTTTTTTATATGTTTTCTAAAAAAAAATAATGGAAAATGGATATTTATATTTTTGGAAATGTTCTCGTAGGAATAAAATTATGTACAAGAAGAAAAGTAACAAATGAAGACAAGTTTTTCATTAATTTATGCATAAAGAGTGTAATAGGTTTCAAATATGTGTTGTCTTACTGCACATTCATTAGTTTTAATAAGCGATTATCAATTAGAACCAACCATATCGGTGGTATGATGGTTATCGTGATTGCCTCGAGTGTGGTAGATCATGTGTTCAAGCCCAGGTCGGGTCAAACCAAACACAACAGAATTGGTATTTGAAGGGTTTAAGATTAAGAGCAAAAACTGAATGGCAAAAAAATTAATGTGAAACAGTGGACCAACATGTCTACCTGAGGACTGTCTGCTGTTTCAATGAGTTAGTGCTATAAAATTCCCACTTGTCGTGTTGGTCTAGTACACGGCAGACATCATCATCAATAAAATGATTCTTGTTCTCGCAATGATATAGGTAAAGAATTGTTCACGTGGAGTTAAACAACAATCACTCACTCAAAAAATTTAAACACAATATTTGTTGAATACAGTGCAGATTAAAATTTCTATAAATATAATGTTTGTCCCAGAAAATGACCTTACTCTGTATTTAGTGCTGATACTGGTTTAAGAAGGGAGTTAATCCTGTTAACAATCCAACTAAACAGTCTACCATACAGAGCTTTAGCCATAGCATCTCTGGCATCAAATGCCTCTGGCACTGAATTGTCCCGGATAATGACCTCTCCCCTAGCGACCACAGCTGATGTTGTAAATGCCTCTACTAGGTCAGCTTTGTTGATCTCGAGAATATTTGACACTAAAACAGAGAGTAAAGATTGAAGTTAAATATAAAATATAAGCGATCTCATGTTCCTCGCCATAGCATAAACATCGTTTTTATTGAATTAAGTAGAACAGTAATACAATCTAAATCTTATATGTGAATTTCATTCAGGAAATTAAACATTGTTTTTTAAGGAAATATGCAAGTCTCTCTCCCTCCCATTCTGATGAAATATTCTAAGTAAATTTGGGCAATAACACCTTCTTAAATGGTCTGATCAAATAGCTGTAAGAATTGGGTGAAGTAATGAAAGCTGAAGAGTGCTTACAATGATATTATGTTTATTTATAATATTATCATTACTATAATTTATCCCCAAAAAAATCATCTTCAAACTCCCTTATGAATCCACTGAGATAAATCTACCTGTGGAATTAATTCAAATCTAAAAAGAAATGAAAGTGGTAAAATGCTTAAGACTATTCAACAGACTATCAACATAATTACTGCAAAAATTATTCATCTTCACACTCACTTGAGATATCATTGAGATATATGGGCAAATTGTATTCACAGACCTGATTTTACAAAGCCAACAAAAAAGTGGAAATTGGCAAAGCGGAAGTATTGAATATACTATAAAAAAGGAATTGTAACAGTAAAAACAGTAAAATCCGGAATTAAACTAGAACTGTCCGCATAGCGGGACTAATACCCCCGCTTCACTCTGACTGTGTCCAAGATTATTGAAAACTAAGTCTACACGGAAAATATATTATTTGTCAAATTATAATGTTTAACACATTCAACAAAAATAAAAACGTCGTAGCATAAAAACTGTAAGAGGAGTTGCACGGATAAACCATGTACCCTTTCAGCCAAATTCACAAATAAAAAAAAATAACTAAGTTCAACAATCTATATTTTTAGGTAAAATTCATGAAAATCAAAATCCTTACAACATGCACATCTTTGATATGAGTACAAATGTTCTGCAATGTAAAAACTTCTTAACTTACAAACTGTAGGATAAGTTGTGCAGACAAACCATGTACCCTTTTTGCCATATTCACCAAAAATGGCCAAGTTCAACAATCTATATTTTTAGTAAAAATGCACAAAAATCAAAATCCTTACCACATGCACATCATTGATATATGTACAAACAATTTACAATATAAAAACTTCCTAGCGTAAAAACTGTAGGAGGAGTTGCGCGGACAAACCATGTACCCGTTTAGCCAAATTCACCAAAAAAAGACTAAGTTCAGCAATCTATATTTTTGGTAAAAATTCATGAAAATCAAATTCCTTACCACATGCACATCTTTGATGTATGCACAAACGATCTACAATATAAAAACTTCCTAGTGTAAAAACTTTAGGAGGAGTTGCGTGGACAAACCATGTACCCTTTTTGCCAAATTCACCAAAAAATGACCAAGTTCAACAATCTATATTTTTGGTAAAAATGCACAAAAATCAAAATCCTTACCACATGCACATCTTTGATATATGTACAAATGATCTGCAAAATAAAATATTCCTAGCAGAAAAACTGTAGGAGGAGTTGCACGGACAAACCATGTACCCTTTTAGCCAAATTCACCAAAAAATGACTAAGTTCAACAATCTATATTTTTGGTAAAAATGCACAAAAATCAAAATCCTTACCACATGCACATCTTTGATATATGTACAAATGATCTGCAAAATAAAAACTTCCTAGCAGAAACACTGTAGGAGAAGTTGCACGGACAAACCATGTACCCTCTATGCGGACAGACAGATGGACAGACAGACAGGGTGAGACCTATATACCCCCCAAAACTTTGTTTGCGGGGGGTATAAAAAGCAGAAAAAAATCAGGTCTGTATTCAAATCTAGCAGTAGAGTGCATACAAGGCAATTAATTCTACCCATGATAAAAGTAAAGGAGTATCATTCCAACAAAAATTTACGCACAAAACTCATCTTCGAATATGGGAAATCACATCTGAGGAATTTTGTTTTTACAAAAATTATAGCTCTGATGATCATTGCACAACACTCTAAAAAGGGAGATAACTCACCATATTCTACTAATTGCATATTTGTAATAACACAGGCATCTCCCCCATGACTGGCCTCTTTCTCATCAAATTCAATGTTACCAGTATGTAACACAGAGGCTATGATACCATACACAGCTTTAACTTCCTAGAAAATACAATTTATATTGTCAGATCTGTTTCAAGTTTGGACAGTTTTTAGATAAAACGATCACAGTTGTCTCCCTTTTATAAGGCCTCTCTCACCAAAGTGAGTGAGTGAGTGATTGTTGTTTAATGACAACTCAGCAATTTTTCAGCTATATCATAGAGAGAACATATTCCTTTTCAATAAGATGATGATGAGGTCTGCTTTTTTCTAGACCAACACACTGAGTTGGATTTTTATAGTGCTAGCTCACTGAAACAACAGTCTGCGGATAGACATGCCGCCCCACTCAAACACATTATTCTGATTCCGAGCCAGCCAGTCTTTGCTCTTACTCCTTATTGCTGCTTGCTTAGCGGAGAAGCATCAAATACCAATTTTATAGTCTTTGGGTTGACCCGACCTTATAATGTTGCATGCTCAGTGGAAAAGCTCACATAGCCAGATGTTATCATACAACTTAATGCAATAAAAATCTGTCAGTGAGTTGTGGCATGTCGTGATGTTTTTCTGGGATACTCTGATCTTGTCCATAAATAAAAATTGAGTCTTAACTGACCACCATTATTTTACTGAAATATCGTTGAAAATGACATTAAACATCCAAACATCTAATCGTAATTTAATAACTAACCTCTTTTTGAAAACCAATAATGTCAAAGCAATGTTGTATGGCTTTAAATTTGACACGGTTCACTGATATAGAAGCTACATTTCTAGCATGGCTAGTATATTCATCTATAAATCTACAAAAAAATTAAATGAGGCTTAAAAACTGGCATGAAGGCAAGTTTTTCACCGAATACACATAAACTTTATATTATAAGACTCTGCCGTAATATTGAGTTCATTCTGCTGAAAAATCACATTAAGCCATGGACATTTATATTTTGAATTAGATATCAAATGGACAATATTAGTACAGTGTCTTACAATATAAAGTTTATGTGTATGAGGCTTAAAAACGGGGGATAAAGGTGAGGTTCACTGCGTCTTTCCCCAGTTTTATGCCAAATACACATAAACTTTCTATTTTAAGACACTGCATTAATATTGTGTTTATCCTGCCAATAAATCACATTAAAAAATCCATCAAAGTTTATATTTTGAATCAAATAATAAAATTATATAATTATCCCTTGATTGCCCCTTTTAATATTTTTTGTCAACAGAAAGTCAACTGATTTATAACTAGTTTCCCAAAGCTCAACAAGTAAAACATGAAATGGGTACCAGAAAAGCTATAATTTCAGTCAATGACCATATATAACAAAAATGTTCTGCAATTTGACTGCTCAAATAGAACCAGTACCAGTTAAATTCTGTTTTTTGTTTGTAATATCTTACCTATATTTGGCACTTTCTTTCAAATGATACATGGCTTCTTGCTCTTCACCCACTAAACCATCAAGTACATAATAAAATATATGGAAATTCTGCTCTCCCCTGTAAACCAGATTGAATGTTGTTTAAGGTCAAAGGTCAAATGAACAATATGTGGCAGCTAGTGTTATTTATCCAGGATGAAAGAGCCACTGTTGTTTAACATCAGATGGTGAGATCAAGTTACATATTAATAAAATAATTTTCATGGTGTCCGGTTTGTATTACCGGTGACATATGGTATTTTGACCTTCATGGTATATTGACCCAGGGGTAAATTTTCATATGATATTTTGACCCCTGGGTCGATTTTTCGTTAATGTACAAAATGTATATTGTATTTTGAACCTGCTCATGGTAAATTGTCCCCCCCCTCATTTCTACCAAATGAGAGGGGTTCATAACACCATAAGAGAGGGTTTGATATACCATGGGTAGGGGGGACAAAATACCATGGGTATAGGGTTCAATATACCATGGGTAGGGGGTGAAAATACCATGGGTAGGGGTCAAAATACCAAATAAGATCCCTGTCAGTAATTATTTTTCATCAGTCTTGACCATATCAAGTTCTACATCATGCTCATTTCACTTCAAATGCAATATTGATCATCAAATGTCACTGAAATACATTATGATCTGACAGTTCATTTTGGGGGCCGGTGAGGTCATGATCATATGGTAGTTGGATTTACAACTACCTATGCAATCAGTGCCTATCACCATTTACATTGTTAGCTCGAACCCCACTCATGGTGAAGTGTACTCAATACAAATTGATGTGATAAAGTTTGTCTGTGACATGTGACAGGTCGGTGGTTTTCACCGGGTACTCCGGTTTCCTTCACCAATAAAACTGACTGCCATAATATATCTGAAATATTGTTGAACCTGGCATTAAACTCCATAACCCTCACCCTTAACCTTTTGACTTTTTAATAACTACAGTGGAACCTGTGCAATCCGACATCTGAGTTTTCCGACATCCTGTGACATCCGACAAAAATGTATGGTCCCAAAATAGTTCTGTTAACATAAATAAAACCTGAGTATTCCGACATCCTGTACAATCCGACACATTTCCCTGGTCCCTTGGTGTGTCGGATTAGACAGGTTCCACTGTACTTATAAATTACAAAATTAAATACAGTAAAACCTGTCTAAACCGAACCCCTTTGGGACTGAAGAATTAGTTCAGTTTAGACAGGTGCTTGGTTTAGACAGGTTAAAATTATATAAACATTTAATAGATAGGACAGTAAAGTCTGTCTGGTTTAGGCAAGTTTTCGGTTTACTCAGGGTTCAGTAGATGGGACTGTAAAGTCTGTCTGGTTTAGGCAAGTTTTCGGTTTACTCAGGGTTCGGCTTAGACAGGTTTCACTATATTAAAGGTTTTTGAACTCCACTGAAATACAATGAAACTTGCCTAATCCAAACCTTGAATAAAACAGACTTCTGTAAAAACCAAACCTCAAATAAAGTAAAATATAGAAAACCTTTGTTAATTTGACCTTTATAAACTGAATTATAAATAAAATCTAAAGGTAGGACATCTTTGTTAATTTGACCTTTATAAACTGAATCATAAATAAAATCTAAAGGTAGGACATCTTTGTTAATTTGACCTGTCTAAACTGAATTATAAATAAAATCTAAAACTAGAGGCTCACATGAGCCTGTATCGCTCACCCGACATAACTAAGTCCTCTTAAGAATGTCTGCATGCCGAATACATCTAAGTTACTATTCAAATCCCATAGGGTTCTATGTTAAAACTATGTCTGCTCATGGCAGCCATCTTGGATGGAGGTAGTAGTCACCGGACACAATTTTAAAAGTATACTACCCAAGGACCATCCATGCCATATTTGCTTTAAATTGGCTGACTGGTTTCAGAGGGAAGACTTTTAAACAATTTTCCCATAGGGTCCTATGTTAAAACTATGTCCGCTGACTGCGGCAATCTTGAATGGAGGTCGGGCTCACAGCACATAATTTTGAAAGTTGACCACCTAAGGACCATTCATGCCATGTTTGCTTTAAATTGACTTGCTGGTTTCAGAGGAGAAGACT
>MJUT01008999.1:596488-616717 GCA_002080005.1 Gigantidas platifrons | reverse complement strand
TTCAATAAACAATTACATGCATCGTAGATGAACTGTCATTTGAACTCAAAGGAATGGAACACATTCTGAAGTGGCTAATAAACCACAATATCCAATGATAACCGGAGCTACTCTAAATGAATGTGTCAATATGAAGATCGCGAAAACGAGAAAGGACTACATAGATAATTGAAAGTTCTCGGCATCTTAAAAGAACATTTCTTTCACTCGCCATTAGAAATCTTATTTAATCAAAAAAGTTTTGCATCTACGATCTATACAGATATAGTCCGTTTGGTTTCAATAAATTTCCAGAAAACAAAATCTTAAAAGTTTTAAACATAAGTAATTTGTAAGTATTTTTCCTAATATTCCGTCGTCTCCGGGAATCGAATATTTCTTTTTCTTTTGATCTAATAAATCCAGATTTTTGTATTTATGTTTATGAATTCGAACACAAGAAGGTTTGTTTGTGGTTGAACAGTTCTAGTTTCTAGTTGATTGATTTAGAAAAAAAAATGATTAACATATTTTCCCGTGAAAAAAAATTCGGTTTCGGTTTATTTCACATCGTTCCTTCTATTATCGGGATGATAAACTAACGCATGTCTAAACTAAATAAAATTATTGAATAATTATTTAAGGATTGTACCCAAATATATATCTACAACTCCTTTAGGATCAACTATTTTTACTTCATTTTAGAAGTAGCAGCGATAGGTATTAAAACGATATCAGTATCCCGGTAGTAATTATTTCAGTATCGCGGAATAAAATATCTAATCAATAGTTGGGGGCATACGAAAAAAATATTTAGGATTAAGTTGTGTTTATTTCATATTTATCTTATGTTACATGTAATTGGTTACATGCCGACATACCATTGTTTTTTACGGTAAAGATAGGAAATAGCGTGCTTCTCAAACCTCGAAACGTCATAGAAGCGCTTGTAATATTTGAACATTTTTCCGTCGTTTTTTAAGAAATTTAACACCTGCGCAGTCGTGCACCAAAAAAAATACTTTAACACTATTTGTGTTTTATTAATTTTAATAATCTGTTAAAATATTTTTTTGGTGCACGACTGCGCATATGTTTAATTTCTTCAAAAACCGTCAAAATATCGGCAAAATTCAACGAAATACAGTAGATAAATGACATTCATGACGTCACAATGACGTCAAAAACGAACCGATTTTGTTGGAAACAAGTTTTAACATCAAAAGTATGATGTCGTCTATAAAATAGAACACATCTACTTTTGATCAAGTATTTGTTTAAATTCATTAAATATGGGGCCATATAAGGCCCTTATAGCCCCCAGTCCAAAGTTTCAAAGGAAAAATAAGTGCATATTAAAAGGTCACAAGAAGGAATGTTGTAAATCTTGTACAGCTACAGTCAAATATGAAAAGGAGTTAACATGACAGGTCTCACTAGTGGAGCAGGAACTGCCTACCCTTCCGGAGCAACTCAGTTCAATCTCAATCTTTAATTTTCTGTGTATTGCAGTCCTCGAAATGAAAATTTGAATTTACTGGACCGAATCAAATTCTTTAATTTATTTTTCATACAAGTACATGTAGTTCTCAATAAAAACTGAAAAATTTACAGGTCCAAACAACATTTTTCTGGTTTTGGGCTGGAGGACCCACGCTCATTGTGAGGACTGCATTGTGCTGTATGGAATATTGTTTGTCTCTTCATATTTTTTATTCTTTTGGACATTGCATTGTAGTGTCCGTGCTTTTTTGATTTACAGTTTCTAATTACCCCTTTGATATTTTCAAACTTTAATTATTGCTGACTAAAAAGTGGACCTTTCAATAAGCCATCAAGGGACGGTATCAAAACGACAAGAAACATAACTTTGTGTGAAAAATCGACAACTACTCTTCAAAGATGGTCAGTTATTAATTTTACTGTTTAAAAATCATCTTAAAGTATTCTGTCCGTCTAAAGACGTTCGCCACATTTTTGTAGATAATCAATTGTTTTAATTCTCATGATTAACAGTAGTTACAAATGCACAAGACTGTAAAATCTGCCGTGTTTAAAAAGGTCTTTGGTACCTTTTGATTTTAAAGAGTTTTGTATAAGACATTCATGAAAATGTTCAAATATTAATATAAAAAAAAGTACCGCCTGTAAATAGTGAAATACTGGTAGACTTGAAAAATAGTGAAAGTCCTGAAAAAGGTATGAATAGCAGATGACTAGACTAGACTAGACTAGACTCATAAAACTTCGTGATCTCTATATGTTTAATATATACAGACATGCGAGTATATAATAGTTAATAAACATGTTAAGTACTGTATATATATAGATTATGAACCCCCCAGATGATTTCACTGAAGCACTTGACTGATTTCCACGGTTGATTAGACAACTCTAAATATGATCATATTAAATTGCATCTTTCATTCAATACACGATTTCTATTAGAAGAACGCTTGACTTTTTAAACGACCTTATTTTAAAAGGTCAATATCCCATTAAAAAGGACTTTTTTTTTGTTTACTTGATTTTTAAAAACATTGATGTCATAAAATATCATTTTGATTGTTATGTTAATTTTATGAAATAAAATAAACAGAATTGTAGAATGTGGCCATATACAAAATGTAATACACGCTCAGGCGAGGTGTACTCCAAACAATATTAATTATGTGATCAAATTTGTCTGTAACTTTCGACATGTCGGTGATTTTTTCCCCGGGTACTCCGGTTTCCTCCACCAATAAAATTGACTGCCACGATATAACTGAAGTATTATTGAAAGTAGTGTTAAACACCATAAAAAAAAAAAAAACCAAACCAACCATAAAATATAGCCCTCCCCCCCCCACTAAATAGCTCTCCTTGCAGAAAAATTTGTCAATTCAAATTTTTGTTTATCTTTTTAAATCATTATTCAGAAACAGTTGAATGATTCCTTACAAAGTTTACAATATCTATAAGAATCAGTGATATCCAAGATGGCCACCATCTCAGGACAAATACTAACAAAGAACCTTAAAGGAAAATAATTGATTATTTAGCAGTGTTGACCAAGTTTGACAGATTCTGTTACCAAATACATGTATTTTACTAAAAAATGAGGAAATCTGCTGATCGGAGGAAAACTTTTATCTCTGTTAATACCAACTTAAGGTACATTAATATGAATCAGAGATGAAATGATGAAAAAGGGGAACCCCATATAGAGTGCAGTCTGTGCCCCATACCTTGATTTTCTATGAATTTTGACCAAGTAAGACACATTTTATTACCAAACATTTTGCACAGCAAAGAGGAAATTCACTGATCAGAGGAAAGGCCTCTCCTACCCAAGGCCACCACTCTTATCAGGCCCCTCCTACCCAAGGCCACCACTCTTATAAGGCCCCTCCTACCCAAGGCCACCACTCTTATAAGGCCCCTCCTACCCAAGGCCACCACTCTTATCAGGCCAGATTTCAGATGCACTGAGATAATAAAATACTACTAAATTGTCCATCTTGAAAGAGAGGCCACCCTTCTTACAGGGTCACTGTTTCCTAGCAGAAGGGGTGGTTTTATAAGAAGGGGAACTACTGTTATGTCAGTTTATGGTACCTAGACAGTTCTCAAAATGACAAATTGAATTTACTAGTCCGAATCAAATTCTTGAATATATTTTTAGTTTTTTACATATACAATGTAGTTCTAAAAAAACAAAAAATTTACTGGTCCGAACAAAGTTTTACTGATCTTGGCCTGGAGGACCGCTGCTCATCGTGAGGACTCCGGACACTTTTTCCTTACAGAAGGGGCGATCTTACAATACGGGAACTACTGTAATGTCAGCTTATGTTACCTAGAGACATCAAACAGACCTGCTCCTAAACAGTGCTTTAACATGAAAACAGCAATTAGTCGTTGATATTCCATGTAATGATACATATAAATAATTTCAGTAGGAATTAATAATGTTATCTGCTTTATAAAATCTTGTTTATTTCCAAAATATATATAAACTTCAGCAAGATAAATAAGAGAGGCAAAATAATGATACATGTACATGTATATTGTTAGTTAATGCATAATTTGTATTCCCTTAAATCACTGGTGGAAGACATTATTATTGAAACAAAAGCAATAATGTCTCGCCAAGATTCTTTCACTTTTGAAAAAAAAAACCTTGTTATTCCATTTCATAACGTAGGAAGAATTATGAGTATAATTTCTTTTGTGAAATATTCAAGGTCAAAAAGGGCAATAACTCCTTCAAAAATAGTCCAGTGATACTGATGTAATAATGTATAAATTTTCATATGGTATTAAGCAAGCATGCAAAGTTCTGAGAAATTCCCTGTTAACATGACAGGTCAGCTGCACATACAAGCTTTGTGATAAAATATTCCTTTTTGATCAAATTTTCTAAGTGCAAAGGGGCAATAACTCCTGCAAAATATTCTGATGACTTCTGTAGCGATATACAAATCTTCATACGGTAATAATCAAGTATGCAATTTTTTGAAGATTTTTTTATTAACATGAAAGGAGTTGCACGTACAAACTTTTTTATTAAATATTCTAAGTGAAAAAGGGGCAATAACTCCTTCAAAATTGTCAGACCACTGCTGTAGCGAAATACAAATCTTTAAATGGCAATAAGAAAGCATGTAAAGTTTTAATGAATTCCCAATCAAAATGTTGATATGTTTTGCTCTAAATGGACTTTTAATCACATCTGAGATCTCAGATTTCACCTTTGACATGATATTGCTCTGAGAAATACATTCTTTAGTATATCATATTATTATACCATAATTACATTACTTCCGTTTTTCATTGAAATGTTACAATATGATTGGTTATGAAGTGGTCACATGATTATAAAAGAGATGTTTTATATCCCAATGAAACTCAAACCTGAACTTGCACATGCCTCCATGACAACGTCAGGTGTAAACAATCAATGGCGTAGTAATTTCCAACAGCAAATAATCGAACACAAATAAAATTCACAACGAAAAATTCAACTATATTAAATTTTAGTGTGATTTAAATATAATTATGTAGTGCTTCATGTTGAAAATGTGCTTCGATCAACGCTTTCATACCCCAATGAAACTTCAAAAGAATGCATTCAATTCTTAATTACATAATATTTTACTGTATAAAAGTAATAAGACAATTTGGATGTTTGATGATGAGAGAAACAAACCGGTGAATAACCCAAAGATATATAATGTAGAGGGAAACAATAGGGTTTTTTAGTCGCCCAGTCTACAACCCTTAACAATCAAAAAGTGTGTTGCAAAGGCATTTTTTTTTCCAGTTCGTAATTGTATTTTCTATACCGGAAAATATTTTGTTGTCTTCTGCAAAACGAAACATTCAAGTTATAAACATTGTTGAGCAGTATCGGTATAATAAAACAGTAATTGCCTTCATATGAGGGGAATAATAAGTTGTCAACCCTCAAGAGGTTGTTTCCTGAGGCCAGAGGACTAAAAGCCCTCAGAAAACAATCACCCTTGGGTTGACAACTTTTGATGCTCACTTCATACGAAGGCAATCATTTTATAGTATTCGATTTATAATTGATGTATTTAGAAAAATAAATATGATATTTTGATTGTTAAATGAAGGATCCCTTTGTTACTTTACAATCCATCAATAATAATAGTAATTAGTGGTATATAATATCCTGTTTAAGTCAAGTCACAAAAACCTAATAAGTCTATACCAACACACAATTAATATCTAATGTAAGAATTCTAAAGACCCAGATTTTATATAAACATTGGAACATTACAAAATAAATTCATCTCAGTCAGGTAAGTGTTTGCTTATTAAAATGAAGATAGATTTATCATAATCTTCTATAGTTGACTAACCCTTTGGGCCTTTAATGCCTCAGATATCTACAGATTGTATTTTTTTTTTCAACTAATTTACTTTCTGTCTGTCTAATGTAGACACTCCAGCTAAAATAGAACAATTAACAACACATATTGTGTTGTGTTTTTGCTTTGTTTGTCTTCGTCTTGTGTCTTCACATATTGTGTTGTGTTTTTGTTTTGTTTGTCTTCCTCTTGTGTCTTGTTGCCAGTTTCTCTGGATTGTCAATTTTTATAGCCCCTTTGGTATTCTCTAACGTTTATTTAATAAAAACGTAGAAATAAGATATCAAATTTAGTGCGCACGACACGTTTCTGGAATAACAATCATATATGATAAGCTCAGTTAAAAGATTGGAAATCCAAATTATTTAAAGTTTTTTATAGCAATAAAACCAAAGGGCCTTAACAGGATAGTCAAAATCTGCTACGGTCATCTAAATCATCTATGATTGCTGTACAAGCTTAGGCCATATAACTGTACATATATTCACCGAGATACCTCATGTTTTCAGGGACCCGGGTGGCTCAATGAGTTAGGTCGCTGGATCTAGCAACTCATACAGGCCTATCACCAATATGGCGTGGGTTCGCACCCGGCTTTGTAAATTACAAAAAAGGGTGCACTCGACTCGCAACCGCAAGTGATAAAGTTTACCAGTTGCTTGCCCATGGTCGGTTCTCTCCGGGTACTCCGGCTTCCTCCACCACTAAAACTGGTCGCCATGATATAGCTGAAATATTGTTGAAAGTGGCATTAAACACCAAAAATCAATCAATCAATCAATCATGTTTTCACACACAAGCACTGATATCATAGGTAGTTGTAAATCAAACCACCATACAATAACGACCACGACGGAAAAAATACCGCAAAATATACTGGGTCTCATTCCCTCAATATACAGAGAAACCTGCCTAAACTGAACCCTGAATAAAACGGAATCCTGTATACAACAAACTAAATAAAGTCTCAATGTAGAAAATCTTAACCTGCATATACTGAACACCTGTCTATTTCCAACACAAAAGAAGTTCCCACAGAGATTCGGTTCAGACAGGAGCCGTCGTGGCAGTGATCGTATGGTAGTTCGATTTACAACTACCTATATGCAATCAGTGCTTATCACCATTGATGTTGTGAGTTTGAATCTTGATCAGGGCGAGGTGTACAATATTATGTGATAAAGTTTGTCAGAGACTTGCGACAGGTTGGTGGTTTTTCTCTAAACACTCCGGTTTCCTCTACCAATAACTAACCACCACGATATAACTGAAATATTGTTGAAAATGGTGTTGAACACCATCAAACAAACAAAAACAAAAGCAAGTCCAACAGAGATTTGGTTCAGACAGGTTTCACTGTACAGCCATTATGATTAGGCCAAATAAAAACATATGTGTGGTACCTGTTACATTAAAATAAAAAACAGGGTACAAGGTAGGTAGGTAGGGATTTTATTTTATTTTATATATTATTTTTACATTGATTCTATGGGAGAGACATTGTGACTTTAACAGTGCTTATTGCAAAATGGCAAAACAATCTTTAGAGTAGGGGCTATAAATTAGGGTACATTTGTAGGTAGGGTAACCAGAACCACGCAAATTTTTTTATTTGGCCTTGCATATGATTTATCAAAATTGCATAAAGATCGTTTATATTGCATCAAAAAGATTTTATTAAAGGCAGAGAATTTGATGGCTTCTGAAATCAATGGGATGTATAAATTAAAGAGTTGAAATATTAAATATATGTACTTACGTATATGTAAACAATAAGAATGACGTTGAAGAAAAGTGATTGCAGAGCTGGCATGAAACAGGTGGGTTAGGGGTATGGTGTTTAATGCCACTTTCAACAATATTTCAGTTATATCGTGGCGATCATTTTTATTGGTGGAGGAAACCAGAGGACCCTGTGAAAACCACCGACCTGTCGCAAGTCACTGTCAAACTTTATCACATAATATTGTATTGAGTACACCTCGCCATGAACGGGGTCCGAACTCACAACTTTAGTGGTGATAGGCACTGATTGCATAGGTAGTTGTAAATCCAACTACTATGATGGCCCTGTGGAAGGAAAGTGATTGTACTGGTATGAAACAAGTGACAGAGTAAAGATTTGTAAAACAGCTCGTACAGACAGTTGAACACCAAGTGACGACAACAGCTCACATGGCCTATGGCTACATGTAGATGAGATAATACCTCAAACTATACAAAATATCATTCCCCTAACCCATTCCCTCAATATAAATGTCCTGTCCTTATCATTACATCTGATTAATCAAAACTGCATAAAGATCATTAATATTCCATTATAGAGATTTTATTAAAGGCTTACAATTTAACATGTATAATATGTGCAATCAGCCTTAGACTAAATGAAGGTTGGAATTGTAAAGATGGGAAATTACAATATGGTACTCTTGGGGGATCTATAGAGAGAATTTGATGAAATTTATAGTAATGGGATGTATAAATTAAGAGTTGAAATATTAAATACTTCATTCGTGCATACAAACGTAAACAAAAAAAATTATGCTTTAGAAATGAGATTGCATAAAACAGAATAACAGATTTTTTTCAAAAACTTATTTATATTTTCTCCCAAATATTGATTGACTGGTAATGTTTAACATCAAGTAAGCAGTATTTTCACCTACATTTGTATAATCATAACAAGAACACGATTACAAATATATAGTGTTAAATAAAAAGAGTAGAGGCTCAGGTTCACATAAGCCTGTGTCGCTCATATGGTAGAGAAGTATTGCTCACCTGATAAAGAAGATTTAAGAATTTTAAAAAATTCAATTTTTCTTATTTTAAACTTTCGACAACTTAGGGCTTGGAAAACATCAACTCTGAACCTTTAAGTCAAAGAATTGTGGATTCTTTAAGTTAGCGGTAGTTTGCGACTCTATGAATTTTATGAAATTGTCCAAATACAAATTACAGTCTTCACAGTTAACTTTTTGACACACAAGCCCGAAATCAGTATTTTTGATTTCACAAGCCAGACAGTTATTGTACTGGCCTGGGCTGTCAGGCTTGTGGCTAAATTCGAAGACTGCAAGAAAACCGAAGGTACAAATCAAAATTGGACAATCCAGAGAGACTGGCAACATTGGACACACAAAACACAACACGAAGACAAACAAAACAAAACAAACTAGATGTGTCGGAACGACACGAATGTCCCCGCCGTGAATATTAAGGAGGCTCGCAAATATTTCACCCTTTTTTAATTCCCTCAGTAATAGGTTAAGAATAACAAATGAATTTCAAAGTTGATCTGTAACTTATGATTATACACTCTCATATAGTCAATATCTCAAATCATAGAGAAAAGTGGTGACAATTAAATATTTGGCCAAATTTCAAAGTTCAAGGGCCATAACTCGACCAAAAATCATTGGACTGGAACGAAACGTAAACTTGATCTGTAACTTATCACTATACACCCACATACCAAATATCAAGTCAATATCTCAGAGCATAGCGAAAATAAGTGGTCGCAACTGTTTTATTACGGACATGGGTAACACTATATGTCCCGGCCACTAAGTGGCGGGGACATAAAAACACAACACAATATGTGTTGGACACCACTATACGTAAACAAAAAGTCAATATATACCTGTAACTTTGTGTCTTCCTGTGTATACATCTCCGTAGGTGCCTTCCCCTATCAAGTCCCCTAACTCCCATGTTTCTGTAGGGTCTGGGAGCTCTGTAAATTTAATCACCTTGGTGTATGTGTTATATAACTGAAGCATACCTTCAGATCTGCTGATTCTTTTATCTAAAAATAAACAAAATAGATTTTCATCCATAAAAATATATAAAAACCATACAGAAACGAGGGACGTGATTGGTCAACCGTAGTGTTAATGACCTTCGACTCCCACTGAAAAAGTATAGAGAGCTGGATAGGGATTTAGTCTTTAGTAGCAGCTACAAACAATGAAATCTACAAAAGAGATCCTTAGCGTGCAGCGAGTGGTTTTCTCCAAACATGTTACTCATTATGGTCCCTGATCAGGACGGAGGTCATCGTGATCGTATGGTAGTTGGATTTATAACTACCTATGCAATCAGTAGCTATCACCACTAAAGTTGTGAGTTCGAATCCCACTCAGGTGAGGTGTACTTGATACAACATTATGTGATTTAGTTTGTCAGTGATTTGTGACAGTTCTAGTGGTTTTCTCATGGTAATCCGGTTTCTTCCTCCAATAAAACTGACAGTCATGATATAACTGAAATATTTTTGAAAGTGGTGTTAAACACCAAAACTCTAGCCCCCAAACCCCCTCCATGCTCAGGCTTTCTGTATTTTAACCTGACACCCACCTCTCCTCCCCCTTCCCCCCCCNTCCCCCCCCCCCCATTGAGAGATCAAATTTGTAAGCCTTTTCACTAAACATGAGAACACAAGGATTAGGTAACATTGTCATTTAAACATTTATAAGACAATGACTTAAAGCACTCAAGTGAATGTGATTTTAAAGACTTTAAAAAGAATTCATTATTTACAGTAACCGGATTCAACAGCTTCTTGACTACTTTGAGCATACATTGTTTATGTAGAAGATGTCTTAAAAAAAAAAAAAATGCCAACAAAAAATTCAAGTGCTATAATTAACACAAATCTTAATTAGTCATTTAATTGTTTGTCTTCACTAATTTAATAGGTTATTGGGTCAAATAAGGTTTCGATCTTTGTTAAATCTTATACAAACAAATCAGTATAACAAATTCAATTTGCTTGTTTGATGGTGTTTAACGTCACTTTCAACAATATTTCAGTTATATCGCAGTGGTCAGTTTTATTGGTGGAAGAAACTGGAGTACATGGAGAAAACCACCGACCTGCTGTAAGTCCCTGACAAACTTTATCACATAATACTGTATCAAGTACAGCTCTCCATGACACATTGAGTGGGATTCGAACTCACAACGTTAGTGGTGATAGGCCCTGATTGCATAGGTAGTCGAGATTCCAGCTACCAGATGATAACGACCACAACAGCCTCCTATAAGCAAGATGTCTATGTAAAAAATTTGGAAATTACAATTTTATCTTTTCCTCTTAACATTTTTCAAACAATGAAATAAATTTAATTGATAGTAAATTGAAAATAAACTTTTGGAATTAATTGTGAGACAGAGTGCATTTAATTTGTTTCTAAATTTACCAGCAATAGTAAACGAACATCAATGTCAGAAACAAATGCATCGTTTAATTATCATACAATGGAAGTAGCTGTTGAATCGTAGCTCTTAACTGCTTTTTTTATTTTACGGTAAAAAACATTACCGTTAATAGCTACAGTACCACAACTAACAATAAAAGAAGCAAATGACAGATCATGTAGAAACAAATGTTTCATTTAAACATTTAAAAGACAATGACTTAAAGCACTCAAGTGAAGGTGATTTTAAAGACTTTAAAAAGAATTCATTATTTACAGTAACCTGATTCAACAGCTTCTTGACTACTTTGAGCATACATTGTTTATGTAGAAGATGTCTAAAAAAAAAAAAATGCCAAAATTTTTTTTAAAAGAAAGATGTCTAGGTTTACAGAAAAAGAGTTAGAAACAATTGGATAAAACAGGTATGTGCAAGTAGTCCTTTATATCTTCTAGGTTAAATGGTTTATAGTTTTTGTTTATGGTGTTTAATGCCACTTCCAACAATATTTCAGTTATATCGTGGCAGTCAGTGTTATTGGTGGAGGAAACCGGAGTACCCGGAGAAAACCACAGACCTGTCGCAAGTCAATGACAAACTTTATCACATAATGATTATAGGCACTGATTGCACAGGTAGTTGTAAATCCAATTACCATGCGATCACGACAGGGGTGGCCCCAATTGGGAAAGGACCATCCAGTGTACAATTTGTGTTCTATCAAGTTTGTAGCTTCTGACAAAAAGCCTTGTAATATAATTTCATTAGCGTCTTATGCAAAAGTATAGTGGTGGCCATCTTGGATTTCAAAACATGAATGAGAGAAATTCACCTTCATTGTGTCAAACTGGGTTTGATTTAACTTTATGGCGTCTAACGCATGACTTTCAACAATATTTAAGTTATATTGTGGCGGTCAGTTTTATTGGTGGAGGAAACAGAGTTCCTGGAGAAAACCACCAACCTGCCACAATACACTGACAAACTTTAACACACGATGTTGTATCGAGTACACCTCGCCATGAGCGGGATTCAAACTCACAACATTAGTGGGGATAGGCACTGATTGCATAGGTAGTTACAGATAATTCCAACTACCATACAATCATGACCACAATGGCCGCTGTGTCAATCTTTCTTCATTCAGTTTTTACAAACATAAATCGTGGTATTTATTCAATTTGTCAGTTATAAAAACAGTCAAAAACCGTAAACTGTATTAAATCAACAACTAGAACTGATATGGAAATGTAACATCTATTAAATACAAATAGACCTTCTTAAATTTATCTGATTAATATATTTTTAAATTAAGAAAACTTTCTATTATCTTTGGTTTTTAAAAAAATTGTCATCTTATCTGATGGTTTATTGAATTTAACAAATGTTTAATTGAATTTTAGCCTTGTAAGTTGAACATTTCAGTCTTCACGCTAACCCACTTGCCCAAAGCCCAGGACAAGAAAAATTGGATTCCTACAAGTGAAAATTATGAAAGAATTTGTTTTGAATAAATACATTTTTTTTTCTCAAAATTTGGCTTTCAGGCTGACATTTGTTTTCATTTGAGATGAAAAGATGAACATTAAGTTCAGTCAAATTAAAAATGCCCATGCAGTCATCTCTATTAAGCAGTCACCTGTATTAAAAGGTCACCTTTTTCCTTTCCTGTCATAGAAAATTTCATATGAATTGATCCTCTTTAAAAATCACCTGTCTTCAAAGACCACCTGTCCATGTGGTCACCTCTATTAAGTAGTCACCTGTAATAAAAGGTCACACTTTTCTTGTCCTGTCATAGAAATTTTCAAATAAATTGATCCTTTTTCAAGAAGTCACCTGTCTTAAAAGACCACCTGTCCATGTGGTCACCTCTATTAAGTAGTCACCTGTATTAAAAGGTCACCTTGTTGTTGTCCTGTCATAGAAATTTTCATATAAATTGAACTTTTTGCAAGAGGTCACCTGTCTTATAAGACCACCTGCCCATGTCACAGGTAATAAAAGCTTACCTTTTCTTGTCCTGTCAAAAACAATTTCAAGAGGTCACCCATCTTAAAAAGACCAATTTTTTGTCCCAAAGTTGACCTCTTAATACAGGTTTGACAGTAATTTAAAAAAAGTTAAAATTTCAAAATGTGCAAGGTGCAATCGATACAAGATTATGAGATAAAGTTTGTCAATGACTTGGGACAGGTCAGTGGTTTACTCCATCAATAAAACTGACCACCACGAAATAACTGAAATATTGTTGAAAGTGGCATTAAACACCATAAACCTCTTAACCCTAATCGTAGAATGGCTTGCCCAATTTTTAATGATTCATAGACATGAGGGAGATCAGGATTTCATTTTATCCTGCACTTGTTCTATTTGAGCAGGCAAGTTGCACTGACTGGAAAAATTTTATTATTTACATTTTTTTGTGCATGATACTGTCATTGACAGAAATATAGCTTTTTCTGGTACCCCTGTCACGTGGTACTTGTTGAGCTTTGGGAACCTAATTGTAAATCCAGCTCACTTCCTGTTGACAGAAAATATCAAAAGTTGTAATCAAGGGATAATTGTACAATTTTATTATTTAATTCAAGATATAAATGTCAATGGATCAATGTGATTTTTCTGCAGGATTAACACAATATTAATGTAGGGTCTTAAAATATAAAGTTTGTGTATTTGGTATAAAACTGGGGGAATGGTTCAATGACACATAAACTTGATATTTTAAGACACTGCACTAATATTGTCTATCTATTGGCTTCTTATATTAATTAGGATATCAAAGATCCAAATGTCAAGTTATAATAACCAGCAAGTGTACCGAGTGTACCATTGGATAGATTAACCTCACATACTTCATTGCTTTCTGACAAGCATTTTATTACATTGTGGAATCTATGGGGAAATTAAGTCAGAAAGTCACTTACAACATCATGTCAATTTTCAGATAAAGCTGGTTCTGATTGGATTCTTAAGCAAAATGTAACCCCATTAAGAAGAGTTTGAAGACACCTAATAGGCAATCAGAATCTATAAATCCTACATCCATGGAAGAATTGAAGGACAGACAACACAATGACCAAAAGAAAAAGGTCAAATAACGACCTACAAAACATTAGACAGGAAACTAACATGACCGCACTAAAAACTGGACAGTTAAAAAAAAAAAAAGTTAAAAAAAAAAACTGGACATCCTTATGCATACTATAAAATATTTATGGGGGGGTTGGGTCATTGTGCATAACGTCATTTTCAACAATATTTCAGCTATATAGTGGCAGTCAGTTTTATTGGTGGAGGAAACCGGAGTACACTGAGAAAATCATTGATCTGTCACAAGTCACTGACAAACTTTATCACATAATGTTGTATCGAGTAAACCTCACCTGAGCTCAAATATTTTAGTCTTTTTGCTAGAATTTCAAAACAAAATAAAACTAAGTATAATAGAGAAATAGTGAACAGCTCTGCCATCAGATTTTATTAGAACGAAATATTATTTAAAGATATTGCACACAATCAGTCATCATAGGGATACATGTTTCAAAATTTATTTTCAAAATTCAGTGACATCTGTCTAAGCCGAACCCTGAATAAACCAGAATACTGTATAACCTGAACTTTAGATATAAATTCCCAATGTAGGTCATCTTTGTTAATTTAGCCAGAATAAACTCAAAAATTAGTCCAACCTTGAATAAAACCAGTGCCGGATTTAGAAAAAGAGAGGCGCTAGGCTATTCCACTTGTGAGGCCCCTCCCAATTCCCCACCTTCGTGACTGGAGGAAGATGGAAATGTGCTTAATCAATTTCAAGAAAGGCGAAGATGATGAGGGGTGTTTAAAATTCAGCAATTTAGTGCAACTGTGTAAGGAAAATTACTGAAGGGTTGTTAAAGAAAGTACAGTACGTTATGTCAGCATAACTAATACACCTTGGCCAGAGGTCCCCTAAATCTTGAGGCCCTAGGCTTTAGCCTATCGTGCCTATAGGTAAATCTGGTGCTGAATAAAACCGAATCCTGTATACAAGAAATTAAGATATTTAAAGTCCTTATGTAGGAAATCTTGGTTAATTTAACAAATATAAATACAAAAGATAGTCCAACCCTGAATAAAATGGAATCCTATATATGCAAGACATAATAGTGTCCTTTGAAATTATGTCCGGTTGTGTTATATTTTTAATGAAAAACCTTACACACACCTAACGAAGTCATCGCTGTGCTTTATTCTGTCCTCGGAATTTATCATAGGAGACAATTGTAAGGGCGGACACTATTTCACGGCAGACACTATTTAATGTTACATATGCACCAATTTAAATAAAGTCCCAAAGGAGGAATTTTTCTCTAGTTTATTTAATGACGGAAAATATATAAATGTATGAAAGGATTTGTATGTAGATCTACTGTAAGTAAACATTAGGGCCAATAAAAAAAATGGACATTCCAGAGAAATTGGCAACAAAGAGTACACAAGATGAAGACAAACAAAACAAAAACAATCCAGAGAAACTGGCAACAAAGGGTACACAAGATGAAGACAAACAAAACACAATATGTGTTGGACACCACTATACGCAAACAAACACAAATAACGTAAAAAAGACGTGAGCCCTACTACAAATAACTGGAGGTAAAGACGAACTGAATATTGTTTTTACGCGAAAATCGTAATAGACATTACAACACGGAACTCAAGAAATTCTACGCAAAATCTTTTTTTAGTCTCCCTGCATATCACTTTATCATTCTCAAAAAGAAAAAAAATTATTTTCTGGCATTTAGACATTTCCAGAAATAGTTTGAAAATACCAAAGGGGTGTAATTAGAGGCTGTAAAATAGTAGAAGACCAGACAATACAATGGCCAAATGAAAAAGTCAGATGATGTTGGGAACTTCATTACCTCTAGCTATATATAGGTTAGTTGGAGAACCGTAGCTCTTATGGTACTTATGAGCTATGATTCCCCAGCTATATATAGGTTAGTTGGAGAACCGTAGCTCTTATGGTACTTACGAGCTATGATTCCCCAGGTATATTTATTCTGTTATTTATAAACTAAGCTTAAATAAATAATTAAGTTCAAATAAACTTTCTGAATTTTAACAATTCTTTATTCTAAATATATTTTTATTTAATAAAGAAACACTTTATCACAATTCATACTGTACTCCCCTTTTTTAAGCAATTACAACTACGAACAATTTATCTTGTGGGGAGATACATCTTTACAATTAATTTTTTTAATTAAAAATTATATTTTTATCAATAAACATAATTGATACTAAATTTTTTAAGCAAATACAACTATAAACAATTTATTCATTGGGAGGGGGAGGGGGTACTTTTTTTTTCAATAATAAAATTTAATCACAATTAATACCTCACTCCATCTTTTTAAAGCAAATAAAACTATCTACAATTTTATCCTGAGGGGGACAGAAAAAAAAAATTCTTACCGAAAGAAGAAAGTTTAAAACTTTATCACAATTAATGCTGTTCTCCCATTTTTAAGCAAATATGACCACAAACAATTTATCCTGAGAGGGGGTTGGGGGTTAGAGGATTTAGAAAATATTACCTGTATCATTACAACTTTATGTTAAATATATATATATATATAAGGAGTGGATGTAGTCGAGTGGTCTAGGGCGCTGGACGTAAGGCTAAGTGAATGGTGCTGCAGTGTATCAATGGTGTGAGTTCAAATCCCATCGAGGGAAGAACAAAAATTTGACAGCTTCAAACTCTAATTCTAACACTGTTTGGTTTAATTTTCAGATATATATATATATATATATATTCTTCAATAAAAAAAATTAATCACAATTAATACTATACTCCATCTTTTTAAGGCAAATAAAATTACCTACAATTTTATCCCGAGGGGGATAGAAAATATTTTTCTTACCGAAGGAAGAAACTTTAAATCCATCTTTATCAGAATCCATCTTACACCTGATAGAAGTTTACCTGTCCAGGTAAGAAATCAATCGTATCAATACTTAATATCAATGATTGAGCTCTGATAAACTTGACATATAGCTGCATTGTACACCAGATAGATCAAGAAAATGAATGGGGCTAGCTATTACATCAAAAACTGAGTTAATATACTTGTACATGAAGTCAAATGTACAATATAGTGTATAATACAATATTTGTTCATTGTGGGAAAATGTAAACTTTGTTTGAAGAAGGTTTAGAAATATGGGAGCTTTTGGCAAGCTCTTCTGTCCCTTTAAAATTTATTTTTACCGAGTGTCCAAATGTAGCCAAATTCTAAATATACGATATTTGTGCATTGTAGGAAAATGTATTAAAATTTGTGTGAACAAGGTTTAGAAAAATATGGAAGCTTTTGGCGAGCTCTTCTGTCCCTTAAAAAATTATTTTTACGGACAATGTTCATATATCACAATATTTGTACATTGACAATTTGTTGGAAAATGTAAAATTTTGTTTGTGCAAGGTTTAGAAATATGGGAGCTTCTGATTTAATTACTATAACTTGCCTTGATTCATTTGCCTGTATATAACTTATGTTTTGCATCTATAGAAAATGTATTATGCAGACATACCAGGGTATATACATGTAGCAAAGCATGACAAAATTTCTTTGGTTTAAACAATTCATTCTATACAAAATAAATGGTAATAGCAGGTATGATTAATGTCTAAGATTTGCAACTTAAATATTTAAATGCTTACATCATAGAAAAAAAACTTGTTTTTAACTTACGGTACATCATTTCAAAGTACCCCATGATGCATATACAATATGCTGTCCTTGAAGTAATTCATTTTCTTTTCCATTGTACATCACAAACATAAAATATTATATAATATATTCACATCATATATACATTTAATATATTATTTATATTATGCAAAAATACAATGCCAGGTATGCCTCCAATACCTGGCATACCTGGCATGAAGTCATAAAACTGGACCTCTGTGGTTATCTAATATACAACTCATAAATTAATCATATTAAGATATTTTCTGGTGAAGCCACAGGTAACTTTTCCCTTTTCACCTGGGCAGGTAGAAAATACATGTATAGGAAAAGATTATTAATTACTAGTGTTTGATAACACACTAGCATGTACAATGTAATACAATTGAGAAATTTAATTGAAATATTTCTTTATGAAAAGAAGATATCAGAATAAATAGGAAAATATTTGTAAAATTTAAATTATTTGTAGTAGAGAATAATTATTATTATTGTTTTTTTGTCATGAAATTGTAAGAGACATTGAACTGAAAATTTAAAACAGTGCATAGCATGCATAAAGTTATAATTTTGTAGATGTTTCTTTCATTTGCATCAATTTATGCAGAAAACATATTTGCAATTAAAAAAAGATAAACAAAAAAAATTAAATGAGTGGCTCAGAAATTTTAATTATGAATTTACACATGTCACAGTTTAAAAAATAATTTAGTTATATTTTAACTTACATTAAATATAGTTTTGCTGTCAAAATTCAAACCTTACTGGATACATTTGAAAAATCAAAATATATTGATAATTGTGTAGTTGCAGTCATGGAACATAATTATTCACCAGCCTCGATTTTTTAATATATATTTCATATAAACCCACATTTTTTTTCAAAAAATTATGTTAAAGCTATCTCTGGGCAGATTTTTATGAAATTTATTTCAAGACACACAGAATTCTTTGAATTTTATTTGTTTATCTGATAGTAATTTTTGTCTGCATGGTTGATGTTTTCTGGTGATTCAAGGACGTATATTAGATAAACGTCCTTGGGTGATTTAAACACAAATGTTGATTTTTCCGATTTTATTATAGTTAAATACATTGTATATAGCAAATTTGAAAACAAAACAAAAAAATTGTCTTTAAATTATAAGAAAATAAAGGCAATCTGACAGAAAATCGTGCAAAATAAACAAAAAATATTTAAATGTTTCTGCTTCTTCTGGTGCAAAAATGATCAAAATCTGTTTAGAAACAGGACTTCACAATAATTGTTTTTGAAAAATGTGGTTTTATATGAAATATATAGCGTAAAATCGAGGGTAGCGAATAATTATGTTCCATGACTGTATGTTAATTTCATAATTTTCTATGACAAATAGGCTGTGTAATTACAGATTTTCATAGATATAAAGAAATAAAAAAAAATACCTGAAATAATTAGCATTGAAAGAGATGTTTTCAAAAGATATATTTAATGTTTAATATTTAATTTTATCACATTCATAAAATCTTAAATGACAGTGGAATGTCGTATATATGTACTTTGCAAAATTGTATATTTGAAAAATTGTTAAAATTAGTAATTAAAAACAATTTAATTGATCAGTTTAAGCAAATTTGGAACTCATCCATCGAAACATCTTCAAAGGGGGGTAATTATAAATTGTTTAAAGGGGAATTAAAATTCGAGAATTACTTAGACATTTTAGAAGATAAGGACAAATTTACATTGTGTAGATTTAGAACTACGAACCACAGACTACCGGTAGAAGTGGGGAGATGGAAAAAAATTATTAGAGAAAATAGGTTCTGTCATATATGTTCAAGAAGAGAATTGGGAGACGAGTACCACTATATTTTTTAATGTTCTGAATTTATTAATGAAAGAAAGCATTATTTTGATTTTGTCCATATAAATAGACATAATATCATTAAATATAATACCCTGATGTCTTCTAAGTCTATATATACTTTAAGTAAACTCTGTAAATTTATCAGAATAGTAAATAAGAGGATATGTCCTCTAGGTTGATCCACTTCTTTTCACAATTCAATATTTGTTTAATTATGTATTACATTTATTTATTTCTTATGTATATTGTGTAAATTGTACATGTCATCTCTGTACCTCTGTAAATTGGTTATGAGAAATAAAGATATATGTAAAAAAATCAAAATTTAAATAAATGAGAAATAAAAGGCCGTTGGCCACTGGTCCCCCGACGCCAAGGTTACATCGTAAGATTAAATTTTGAAACTACTGTAAACTAGAGGGTCAGGGGAGCCTGTATCACTCATAATTCTGAAAGGGGACCATCCAAGGACCATTTTGAAGTAAAAAAAGGGGAGTAACTCTGGTTAGATTTGTCGAAAAATCATCATTATCGAACTTGACCTAGATATTCATGAGATACACTTAC
>MJUT01008999.1:579419-596038 GCA_002080005.1 Gigantidas platifrons | reverse complement strand
AACTTGACCTAGATATTCATAAGATACACTTACATACCAAACCTAGCTTCAATCTGACTTTTCATTCACAAGTTATCATCTGGAAACCAAAAAGCACACGGATGGACGGACGGACGACACCCATTTCTATAGTCCCCTTCGACGAAGCGTCGGGGGACAATTAAGAAGGAAAGGGATTGGGATAATCTTTTATTTATTGTTTTCTAACTAGATATATTGTTCAATAAACAACTCTTTACATGTTTATGACACTCACTACAGCATTTAGGGAAACAATTAAAAATTAATTTGATATGGATTATAAATTTATGACAAAATGTTCTTGCATAAAAAAGTTTTAATTTTTTTTACATGTTAAAAATGGCATTGTTTTTGGCAAAATTAAATTAATTTTTATATCACATTTATTGACAAAAGTTATCAAAATAGTTTCAACATACAAAACAATGTAAAAGTGCTATCAAAACAAATTAGATGTTGATTAAAAGGTCACCGATTAAAGATACTTTGTTACTCAAGTCTTTTGATTGATATTAAAAAGAAGTAAGGTAAATAATACAATTAACATTTGTTGACTATTTTCCTAATAATTATTCCAACAAAATTAATAATACAAAAATATTAAAGGTCCTCATGAAACCTTCATGGGATTTTGAAAATTCATTATATGAAATTTGTTTCGAATGCTTTATTTTTTTAATGTAATTAACAATATAACAAACCCTGACTTTTTTTTATTTTGTGTATAATTTTCCAATCTTATTCTCAATGAAAACATTCATCTGAAAATATTCTACATATAACTTATAAAATACAAAGGTAAGTCACCTGTGAGTGAGGGTTTTACCTGTACAGGTAATTAGTCATTTCCTGTTGTATATTGGAACCACAGGTGATACTGTGGAGATGGGTACTGTTACTTAAAATCACAAAGCAATAAATACCTGGCATTGGATGCCAGGTATGAGGCATGCCAGGTATTTATCAGACTATGCCTTGAGCTGTACTGTATATATACATGTACAGTGGAAGCTGTCTAATCCGACACACCAAGGGACCAGGGAATTGTGTCAGATTGTACAGGATGTTGGAATAATCAGGTTTTATTTTTGTTTACAGAAATACTTTGTGACCATCAATTTTTGTCGATGTCACAGGATGTCAGAAAACTCAGATGTTGGATTGCACAAGCTCCACAGTATATATAAAGATAAGAGCCGAGAGAAAAAGATGAGGAAAAAAAAATTAGTTTACAGTTTACAAAAATATGGATTTGACATAATACATTTGTACATTACTGTTGTCATATGGTATTTTTACCCCCATGGTATATTGACCCTGGAGTCAATTTTCATTCATGTTATATTGACCCTGGAGTCAATTTTCATTCATGGTATATTGACCCTGGAGTCAATTTTCATTCATGGTATATTGACCCTAGAGTCAATTTTCATTCATGGTATATTGACCCTAGAGTCAATTTTCATTCATGGTATATTGACCCTGGAGTCAATTTTCATTCATGGTATATTGACCCTGGAGTCAATTTTCATTCATGGTATATTGTTCCCCCTTATTGAAAACTGACCCCCCTTGTATGGTAAATTGAACCCCCATGGTATTTTGACCCCTCTCATTTCTAATCAAGAGATAGGCAGGGAGGGTACAATTACCATGGGTAGGGGGTTCGATATACCATGGGTAGGAGGTAAAAATACCATGGGTAGGGGGGTCAAAATACCATATGACACCGGTACTCAAGTCTATCGTAAACGGTCAGCTAACATGACCCTTTATAGAGTTTTTTAAAGATCCTTATGCATGTAATGATTGAAAATGGGAAGTATATTTATTTTTAACTTTTTGTTCGAGATCTTTCCATGTAATCCCTTATTTTTATAAGTAAAATGTATTTTACATGTATTGATCGTAAAATCTTTTGATTCAATGTAAATGGGTCTTGCTTTTTTATGTAATAATTTATCGAAAATACTTTTCTATTAGAATTCAATCAATACAGTAAATATAGGGGAATTCCCATGAAATCTTCCACTCTTAGGAGCTTTAGGTAACTGAGGTGAAAAACTGAAATTAATGACTCGTGCTTAACATGTACATAATTTTGTGAAATTTCAGGGAGAAATCATTAAAATTAATAACCCCCAATTTAATCAAATGCAAATTAACCAGAAAAATGTGTAATATGTCTCTCATAACATTAGAGGAAAGATCATATCTAAAAGGTAAAAAAAATACTGTGCCACAACTGGATCCTAGGAATCTCATACATTACAGGATTATGCAAGGGAGACAACTTACACTGTACATGTGTAGGGGGTTCGATATACCATGGGTAGGGGGGTCAAATTACCATGGATTGGGTTTGGGGGGTCAAATTACCATGGATAGAGGGGGTCAAAATCGCATGGGTAGGGGGTCAAAATACCCCTTAGGCCTAAAAAAAAAATTCTGTGTTTCCGGTAACCAGACCGACCCTATTTTTACGGCACCGACCCTAATTTTTTTTGGGCAAAAAAAACCAAAAACCAAAAAACAACAACAAAATTAAAAAAAAAAAAATTGAGGCAAATCCGGATCGCGGTGATTTCTGTTTCCAGACCGGACTCCAAATTTAGTTTATGCGGTAAAAACTTCGGAGACAACTTACACTGTACATGTACAAATATTTCTAATAATCATGGATGGTTGGGTTTATGGTGTTTAACACCACTTTCAACAATATTTCAGCTATATTGTGGTGGTCAGTTTTATTGGTGGAGGAAACCGGAGAAAACCACCGACAAACTTTATCACATAATGTTACATCAAATATGCCTCACCATGAACGAGGTTCAAACTCACAACTTTAGTTGTGACTGGTGATAGGCACTGATTGCACAGGTACATGTAGTTGTAAATCCAACTACCATACAATCACAACCATGACGACCACCAAATAATTAAAAATCATGGATCACAGAGGCATGCAAGGGAGATAATTTGCAAATACAGTTGTATTAATGCTTCTCGTTATCTTTGACACAGTTATCATCATGATATGTATTTCCTTATGTGTAATAATCACAGTTAATTTTCAACACAGAACAAAGCTTGCTGTAATTAATCTAGAAGACATAAGAAAGGTATTTTGGGCTAAAGAACAAAGACCCAGGAACTTTGGATCAACAATAAAATCTGACAATACATTTTGTATCTTCCAGGGAATATAAAAGAGTGCATGAAATGCATATAAATATCTATTTCAATTTTCAAATTTCAATTTTCCACAGTGAAATATGTATACAAAACGCTTCTTGAAATGCATAATAAATTATTTAAGAATTAAAGAGATTTATTGATTAGATTAAAAAATTACACATGGTTTAAAAATACAAGGTCAAGTCACTTTCTCGTTCTGTATATCTCAGTCTTCTAGATTCAATGTGTGTGTAATAACTTTGTAAAGTTTGAATAATGTTGAATGAAAACTACTGCAGCAACACAAACTGGGCACCTTATAACAGGGGATAAAACTTAACAAGGGCACAGTATCCAAAGACCATTAAAATCTAGCCTGGGCCCCTGAAACTTTTCAGATAGTAGCCCAGCTGGCTACTGTAATTTTGAATATTTCATATGCAAAATCAGTTGCTGGTCCCCAATAAATTTTGCTGGGCAACTAAAATTTTTATTTTAGGGAGCCCAGCTAAGGCAACTGCAGCACAAATGTTACGTTTCATCCCTGACTAGTCTGACAAAGCAACAAAAGTTCACCCTATATTTTGTAAGGGCTCAGGTTGTCATGGTTATGATCTTATGGTAGTTGGATTTATGACTACCTATGCAATCAGTGCCTATCTCCACTTAGGGCACTAACATTGTGAGTTCGAACCCCCCTCAGGTGACGTGTACAAGATACAATATTATGTGATAAAGTTTGTCAGTGACTTGCCGACAGGTCAGTGGTTTACTCCGGGTACTCCAGTTTCCTCCACCAATAAAGCTGACCGCCACGATATAACTGAAATATTGTTGAAAGTGGTGTTAAACATCATAAACCTAACCAAACCTATTAGTCTGACAATACAACAAAAGTTCATCCTATATTTTGTACAACCATATATCAAAATACAGAAGGTACAATTTTTCAACCATATATTTCATATATATATTATAATCTCATAATAATCAAATTCAATTTTAACAAGATATTGCCATTTAAATCTAATTTGATACATATGTATCTAGCCATGAATATGATACCTTTTTATAATACAATAATACACTTGCATCATAACACGAAAATAGAACGTAAATTTTCAATCAAATTCAATATGAACAACCACAAAATATGTGAGAAAAAGTTAATCTTTTGTATAGAAAGACTGATGACATAAGAATATAAATTTATAAGGGCGTGTTCTTGATTACGGAGATATTTTGATTAGTGCAAGCTGTAGTGTATATTCAGCAAAGTGGAAATAATACATGCATGTATTCTACATGTACATTTAACATGATCAGATATTGAATCAATTTAATGACTGATTGATTGATTTATTGACTGTTGCTTAATTCAAACTTTAGCAGTATTTCAGCTATATCATAGAGTGAATTTAGTCATTGAAATGTTGGTCTCAATGTGGACCCAGGATCAGTGTTTCCCATTTTTTTTTTTCAGTTAAAAAAAGGACTGTTAAGAGCTATGATTCCACAACTAACATTCCTTTCTTGAACAGGTGGATCTTGACTGTCTGAAAACTGTATCCAATTTAGACTCAGGTAGGGAAAAATCAGACGAGCCTTAATGTAGAGTCCAGGGGGCACTACTATTTTTTGTATATTTTCTTACTCTAAAAATTTGACCAATCAATACCCATAGTATGCCATACTTTTTTTTTTTTTATAACTTTTCCAGATAAATGGGGTGTGATAGGGGATCACAGACAAGTCTTGTTCCCCACAGTATACCAAATACAACTTAAATGTTGTGGTCTTTCCTTGTGCTTTAATAATTTGAGGTGAAAGGTCATTGTTCGTATTGTTGGATGTTGACCCATCACCCACCATTTATTCATACATTTCATTTTATATTGTGTATCTAATCCACATTTACCTACTCCATGGCCATCAGGCAATAGTACATTTGTGTCCAGTTGAAATAATGTATAACCCTAGAAACTCTTTAAGGTATTTATGCAATCAGACGACACTTATGTGTCATGTAATGAAGATCTGCAGGCACTTTTAATTAATTAACAGATATTATCAATGTTAAATTGATTCCAATTCTGTTATTATACAATGTATTACTATAATAATACATTGTAGTAAAAGTATTTTTAAGGTGAAATAATGTTATAAGCTCACAAACTGGATAAGGGGGGAGGGGCATAGACTTTCATATTGAGCTCAGAATTGTGCCAGTACTCAAAATAAAAATTTGAATTTATTGGTCCGAATCTATATCTAATATCTAAATAAAAACTGAAAAATTTACTGATCCGAACAAAGTTTTACTTCAATTTTGATGGCAGCATTGTGTTAGAATTTAAAAAGGAAGGCATGATGCATGTGCTGCACCCTGCTAAAATTGCAGAGGGAAAACACTATTTTACAATTTCAAATTATATTATATTGGAAATAACACACATGATAGCAGAGATCCTAGCTACTCCCCAAGATGAGTCCTGGCCCCGATGCCACAAAACTTTTTCTTTGCTGAGCAAACTTTTTTTGCTCAATTCTGTGTTCTCAGCCAATCAAATTTGAGTATTTCCTTATTTGAGAATATTCTTAGACTTAAGTAAATTCTCAAGTTTTGTGGCTCCGGGGCCTGGACTCACCATTTTCAGTTGGGACTCGTCAAAGTTTTCAAATTTTTTATTCTTACAATGGTGGAATTCACCAAAATTCACCAAAATTTTCAGAAATGTCTTTAATTCTGGATTCATCAACATAAATTGCGTTTAGTATACCTGTATAGGTGTGGACCAGGTAGACAAGTACAAATAAAATTATTTTATACTGAACAATTTTGACAATGAAGTGACAATTAAATATACTATTACATGTAGATACAGATATTATAGTATATAATTACATACTGTAGACAACAAAAGAAGACAAAAAGTACTTCCTGCTTACATAGGTACAAAAATAGTTTAACATACCTATTAATAATTTGCATGTTGATATTTTAGTAATCCATTTCTTCTTTAAAAATCAGTTTCACACACACAATTGTTGTGTATATTTTTGCCAATGTCTAAGCTGTGTACAGACCCATGATATACTAGAAATAAACAAAATACATGTATTATATACATTACATATCAAATTACAAGATGAATATTTGTGTACCGGTAAATGTATTTTAAATTTCTCGGAATAGTTAAATAATTGATATTTTAAAGTTATAGCAATACAAAGGAAAAAAATACAGAAACAGATGACTGTACATTGTTAGCATGATAGACCACACCCCGGTTTGGTTTGATTTGATTTATTATGTTTAATGCCACTTTCAGCAATATTTCAGCTATATCATGGCGACCAGTTTTAGTGGTAGAAGAAGCCGAAGTACCCGGAGAGAACCACCGACCATGGGCAAGTAACTGGTAAACTTTAAAAACTTGCGGCTGCGAGTTGAGTGCACCTTTTGCCTTTATTGTAATTTACAAAGCCCCGGTTTGGAGGTCTTAAATATAATAATTGATAGTTCTAATTGAAACACCCTCACTAAATAAAGATTATTATTATTATTATAGGCAAATACATGTATGTATTAAGAGGTCACCTTCGGGACAAAAAAAAGTGGTCTTTGAAGACAGGTGACCTCTTAAAAGAGGTTCATTTTCTATGACAGGAAAAGAAAAGGTGACTGCTTAATAGAGGTGACCACATGGGCAGGTTTGACTACATGTACATTATTTCAGTAGAGCTCTAATTCACTTAGGGGTGTAACGCGATACACTTTTTCCACAAACGATACGTATCAGATACGTATTGCGATACGTATCACAATACGTTTTATAGCAAACGGCAACTATTCATTCACTCGACATGGGCACTGCCATGTTTTTTTTTGTATGAGGTCGTTTACATACTAGCGGAAATTATAAATATTTAATATTTGATTAATTGATTTTAAAAGCGTAAATTAATCGATTCACTTTTCTCAAAATATTAATTAAATGATCACCAAAAGAAGAAAACGGAAGTTCAACACTATTTTTTTTTTTTAAATGAGCATCATATCGTTTGTATCGTAAGCGGCCTCCACGTATTGTGAACCGAACCGTCCCCAAAATAATCGCGATTTCAGTACATACGGTGAATCGTTTCACCCTTAAATATACTATACTCCTTTACGGCATGTCATCACATTATACACATTTACAGTCTTCGAAATTAGACTTTCGAATTTACTGGCCCAAAAACTTCAAAAATTAGAATATTTATATAGATTCTATTGAAAAAATTTGGCAAAAGTCACTGGTCCGAATCAATTTTTACTGGCTGTGGGCCATTGGACGACTGCATTTATAATTGACCAATCAGACTTAGTGATTAGTATTTGTGATATGAAGAAAATGCTAGGAGGTGAAGCCAAGTATATAATCCTCGGAACTCTACATAGACTTCAATGCAAATTAATTATTTGATATCTCTCAACAGAAGCTAAATGCTTATGGTAATCAAATTCACCTCCTTTTGATTTTCTTCAAATCATATAAGGGGCCCGGGTGGCTCAGTGAGTTAGGTAGTTGGATTACCTAACAACTCATACAAGCCTATTACCAATACAGCATGGGTTCGTGCCCTGCTTTGTAAATGTACAAAAAAGGGTGCACTCGACTCGCAGTTGCAAGTGATAATGTTTACCAATTGCTTGCCCATGGTCGGTGGTTCTCTCCGGCTTCTTCCACCACTAAAACTGGTCGTCATGATATAGCTGAAATATTGCTGAAAGTGGCTTTAAACACCAAAAATCAAATCAAATCATATACGACAGGTTTATTTCTTATCATGAAAACAACATTTATATTTCCCATTACAATAGAAGTCAAATTCCAAGGATACCACCTGTTGTCACCTCCTACAATTATAAAATGCCAGGATGTCTGGATAAGAGAATAATCAATTAATCTGAAAAATTTTCAAACTCCTTACAGTATATGATTACCATTTTTGACTGACTGAGCACAACATATAAATTAAATGGTAGATGCAAATTAATCTTGTCACCTTTAAGCTCTTAATAAACCACAATTGTGTAATCAATATCAAATGAAGAATCTGAACGTGGTAGAGCTGAAACAACGAAAGCACGCGAAATTATTATTATACTAAAAAGGTAGAGATGGATAGGCCATGTCTTATGTATGGACAACAACAGGATTTGTATAATGCATTGATGTGGCAACCTGATTGAAACCGTAAAGTTGGATGACCAGAAACAACTTGGAGGAACAGAAAGAGACAAACTAGGGATGAACAGCTGGGTAAAGTCAAATACAAATGGAGGCCGTGCATCAGGGCTTTATGTGCCATCGGTCCTGAAACGGATAGGCGAGGAGATGGGATGGAATCAATAATTGTAGGTGCTCTCGACTCGCAGACGTAAGTGATAAAGTTTACCAGTTGCTTGCCCTGTATAATGGTCGGAGGTTCTCTCTGGGTACTCTGGCTTCTTCCACCACTAAAACTGGTCTCCATGATATAGCTGAAATATTGCCGAAAGTGGCGTTAAACACAATAAATCAAATCAAATCAATAACTGTAGTGTTTATTGACAGAAGTACACTCAACTGCAGGCTAGGGACAACTTCACATTTATGTTAGAGTTATGAGTTGTGTTCATGGTAAAAGACCCTACTGTGACCATCAAATTGTAGATCACCAATAAAAGCTCTGTTCCTTTACTTTAATTCATGTCTAGGTTTAGGCTTATGTTGTTTAATGCCACTTTCAACATTATTTCAGTTATATCATTGCGGTCAGTTTTATTGGTGGAGGAAACCAGAGTACACAGAGGCAGAGAAAAGTGTATAAGAGAAAGCTTTCTTACTAATTTATTGATGTGTGTAGTGTTTCTGATTATAAACTTATAATCGGTTCTGATTTTCACCAATTGCCAAACAATAGCAGTTATCATAATATTACAAGAGATGAAGGTACATTGCATAAGTGAACATGAGATGAGAGGTGATTGTTCAATTCGTTGATATTGGCGGAATTGTTGACCAACACCGTTTAAACTTTCTTTTTATAATGGGACATTCCATTTGAGATTCAGGTCAAAATCAGAACTTTCAATGTATGGCAAAAAAACATTTGAGTTACAGGTGAGTTGTGGGACACACCCCTTTTTCCTGACAAATTCAAAAATGAGTAGGAAAATATTTTAAATTATGCATCGAGATTAATACATGTACTTAGAAACAAGTACTTGTATTGTGGTTTAAAAACACTTGACGTGACTTGTAACATAAATACGCATTTTTCCTTTGATGTTTTTATGCAATGGGACTACTGCAAGCTAAGGTTGCCCTTTTTAAAGGATATTGTGTAATTGATCAGCAAATGATATGTTGCAATATAAAATAAATGAATGATATGTTTAAACTTGGTGCATTATGGGGTCTATACAATACATGTAGATAACTTTCAATGGTCTATTATGAACGGTTATGGAAATACAGGCTCATACATACCCAAAATTTGCCAAAAAAATGCTTGTTACGAGTGGCCACTTCATATTTTCCCCATTTTTAAAGGTGTAATACATTTTTCTCTCAAGAATAACAAAGTTAAAGTTAGCTTCAGTTTATAGAGAATTTTCTCTAGTTTCTGTTGGTATATAACATGTAGCACTTCAATATAATATCATTATCAGAGAAGATGTTAACCGAAATATGATGGTATGTAATCGTTTTTAACAAAATAGTCATTCACAAGATTAACAAGGAATTATATGGAGTCATCTTCTTATTTATCTACATTATATACAGTTAATCTTTTGTTGAGAATGTGAGGAAGAATTATGACAAAAAAGAATGGAGAGAATTCTGATCATTTTTTTAATTCAAGTCTTCAAAGTTTGAAAAGACATTTTCCGAAACCCATGCTGTCCCATACGTAAGCCATATTTCCATGAAAAGTACATACTTGAAATATAAGATCTTACTTTTTACTTGAATGGTATCAAGGTACCTAAGTATAAATAACTTTGGTTTTGACTATCACCAATTAATGTAGACAAGACATCAAAGTCAATCTGAAATGTCCCATACATAACACTTTTTTTTGTCCCATATGTAAGGTAGAAAATTTTCTCTTAAATTCCTTTACTGACTTGCATTCTTTGCATCATTACATCTCTAATACACTGATGACTACATAAACATAGGTTTAACTCCTTATATCCATCCAAAAAGTTGTTGATAGAGATGTAAGAGTGTTTGCTCTTTCTTCCCAAACTTGACAAAATATTTCCATTTTGTCAAGAATAAGCTAAATAAACAGTCACATTTGTAAAAAAGTAGAAAACTAATAAATAAGAATACATTGCATTACTTTCTATATTAAATGTAAGTGAAATCCACAACAAAATAAATATTGCAAACTTTTGTCCCATACGTATGATGTTGGGATTACACTATATAGTCCTATATGTGACAAAAAATATCAAGTTTTTCTTGTAAGAATGTGTCAAATGCTACAATTTTAATTATGAATACTATACAATGTGTTGACTACTTAGTTAAATCAGCTTAGTCAGTCTAAAATTTGTTAATTCTTTGCAAGAAACAAGAATTGGCATTTGTATTTGCTTATTTTTTGGAAAAAGAATAGTTGTCTGGTGATCCAATGCTGATTGTTTCATATAAAATTAACTTAAAGGGTCTAATATACTATTTCTACCACCTGATTACTCTGAAACACTTGGAAAATTTAAATACGATGTTTCTGAATTATTGAATTTTACTTCTGTATATGGGCTATAAAATCTTACGTATGGAACAAAATTGTAAAAAGTATTATTTTATACTTGTAAAAATGAGTCAAAAGCTACAATTTTAATTCTGAACACTATACAAAATGTAGACTTCATAATGTACATGTAATCAGCTTATTCAGTAAAAAATGTGTATATTTTTTGCAAGAAACAGGAGTTAAAATATATGTGTTGTTTCTTTTAAGGCAAAAAATGATGTCTTTGGTGATTCTTTCTCATCGTTTTTATATCAAATTTATGTAAAAGGTTTAGTTTACAATTTTCATCACCTTATTTCTTTGAAACAATTGGAAGATTTTAATATAGAATGTTATTGTTTCATTTAATTTTACTAAACATGGTCAATTAAATCTTACGTATGGGACAAGAATATGGAAAATCAAACATTTTAAAAATAGTCTATTGTGAATTTTATGTATCAGATATCTTAATAATTTATTTCATTGGTTAAAAGAATAGTAAAATTTCATAATCACTATGTTAAATGAAGAATAGTTTAGCTTTTGTGATTTTTAAAGAGAAAAAATCAACAATTTTTTCAATTATTTCAATAATCAACTTAAAAATAGTGAACTTTTACAAACCATGGTCTAACATGAAGATCTTGATGTTATTCCATGATTTTGACATCACATGAGAATAATAGTTGAGTTTCTATGGAAGTGGGAGGAGCTTAAGTCATGGTCTAATATAAAGATCTACATGTTATTCCATGGTTAACGCAGACCTCGACGAAAGCACCCAATATTGATTTCTGTTACAAACCATATATACCATGGATCTTACTCATGAACTTATTTAAACCAACTCATCCTTCGGATTCGTTGGTTTAAATAAGTTAATTCGTAAGATCCATGTTAAATGTATATATAATACCTATCACTTCCAATATTTGATGGTCCATTCTGACATGTTTTAAAAGTTGTGTTGGACACGGCTACACAAGAAATATTTGAAGTGATTGTAAAGTAGTTCTAAATAAAAACTGAAACAAATTACTGGTCCAAAAAAAGGTTTTACTGGTCTTAGTACGAAAGACTGGTGCTCATCGTGAGGAATGTAAAGTCAAAGGGCATTTCCCCTCCTTCTCGACATGTTCATCATTCATGATGTTGCTTGATAGATACGATAACGTAACCCTCATTCCGCTTGTGCTCCATTTAGGGTTACGAATCGATCTCATTCAACGTACGGGAGCAAATTAAAATGTTCGTTCCGTGAATATTTCAACTTTCTTTTTGCATATCTGGTCATATCTTATTATTCCCAACAATTTTTAAGTAATGGTGATACGAAATAAGTGTTACAATCCCTGTTTCTATCTTCAAGACCGGTTTCGTATTTGAAAATTGTTACTTGTCCGCCATAACACCTTACGTAGACTCTCGCGATGGGTGGAGTCTATCCATATATGCCAAATATGTAAATTGTTACTACGAAAAAGTCGGTTTTACTATAAAATTTATCCAAATAAGGATATCTCAAAAACGAGGCAAGTGCACGTGAACGAGCAACTTGTAAACAAAATGTTGGACAGAACGAAGATTTCATGCATTCAAATTTTCAGATGGATATAAGTCTACCATGGATTGCTGCAGCGATTATTTAACACCTCAAGGTTTACCTAAATATATTTATCTTTCATCCCCGTTAATTTTTCCAACCACTTACAACGGAATTAGGACAAAAAACCGCCCAGTATGAATCACTCCGGGCGCTGCTCCCATACGTTGAATGGGATCGATTCGTAACCCTAAAAAGGCTAAATGCACGCGGAATGAGTGTTACGTTATCGTATCTAGTTGCTTGAGTCTTCGTGTTTTCTAGTCCGACTTAGGAATGCTAAAAAGGGGGGAGCTTTAGGCATAAAGAGTTCCTGGAGATTATATAACCATACTGTTTGTAACTTATTTAACACCTGCCCTGTGCAACTTTATTAAGTTGTATTTGTGCGGAATGTACAGGACAGGTGCGACAAAAATAAAACTATTTTGTCGCGAAATTATCGATTATCCTAGTGGTGACATTGTAGCTTAGAATACAACTATATAATATTTTCGTTTTAATGTGCACTGTCTCAAGTTTTTCCGATAAAAGTATATACATCATGTTTTAGAAAGTTGTTTACCTTAGTGCAACTCAGGTGAAATTTTTTTATCAACAGGAAGAATAAAGCGACATCTATCGGTCATAAAGAAAATATTAAAAGTTTTTACCTCCCTTTTACCGGGAAAATTACAAAATTACAAAATATGACTTCCAAATAACAATAATATTTATTGTCATTCAGAAATGTTTCAGCTATGTCATGGCGAGAACAAGTTAATTTTCAATGAACATGCTTAGTTGGATTTATATATACATAGCAAGGTGTCAGTTCATTAGTCCGAAGGGTCAATAGTCCGAAGGGTCAATGGTCCGAATGGTCAATAGTCCGAAGGGTCGATAGTCCGAAAGGTCCGAGCAAAATCGAATTTTGAACGACCTCGAGACTACAAATTTATGTATCAATATAGAATTGCATAAAACATTGACAGAAATGGTTGCCACGTTTTCTCGTGTAATAATACATCCTTTTCGACAGTTTGTTTTATTGCATGAAGAATACAAGCTTTTAAAGACTTTACGCACAATAACACGCAATTTCATGGCTTGTCCTTTTTATCCTTTCTATATTAATTTATACAAAATGTGCATATGTAAATATATTATGTATATATATATCAAGGATTTATATAGTAAATCCTTGTATATATGTAGATTCTGAGGTAAAATAAACAGGCTAATTATGAACTAATCATAATTGACAACTTGCCTTTCATTTTATATGCCTTGCAATGTCGTATAAAATACTTCTGACCTCTCGGTTCACCCTGCGTATTGATAGACGTTTCTTTGAGAAGGGAATTTGTCTTTTACAAATTATACATGATGGTGCATTATAGATCTAGTTTAATCAGCCCGCCTTTCATAATAGACGGTCGTAACTTGTACTTTAGTAGTCAGAAAATCATCACTATCTATCAATGGGCATTGTCAAGTAAAATTCTGCATTTTTTCTTTATTTATATAGTGACTAGAGGGAATCATATTTGTCTTAATTGCGGCAGGCATGCACTGATTTGACCTACAACTTTCCTCCTTGTTGCAAATAATTGCTTGTTGTTTAGAATTGTCAATTACGTGTGGAATTGAATTCAAAATACAAATACAACATGGAAATATATTTATACAAATAAGAATTTGCTATATTCTTTGAAACTGCCTACAAATTCCGGAGCCCCTGTTTCATTCCTTTCCAGCGGGAGTTCATGTTGTTCGCATGTGCTATATGATTGTATTTTTTTAATGTTGATGTTCGCTTCTTGTTTCCAGGGATTTATATATGTCATTGGATGTTGGTTCTTGGTTGCTCATTCGGTTTTTCTTATTTTCTAACATGCCTTTAAGATTTAATCGGAGATGACCAAACGATGTAGGGAAGCTGAATGTTGAACATTTTCTGGAAAATCCACACATAGCTCTTGAAAGATAAGACTTTTACTCATAACATTTGGAACATATCTAAATCGAGTTTACATGTGCCCTTTTGTCTGATTTTTTAAATATTTTTGAGCCATGAACACTTCAGATTATTGACCCTTCGGACTATCGATTGATTGGTGATTTTTGGTGTTTAACGCCACGTGCACTTTCAGCTATAATTCAGCTATATCATGCCGACCAGTTTTAGTGGAGGAAGAAGCCGGAGTACCCGGATAGAACCACTGACCATGGTCAAGCAACTGGTAAACTTATCACCTGCGGCTGCGAATCTCTGGCTATCGACCTTTCGGACCAATGATCCTTCGGACTAATGACCCTTCGGACCAATGACCCTTCGGACTAATGAACCTTCGGACCAATGCCCTGGAATCACATAGCAAAGCCTATGACTCACTGAAACCTGGGACTATTATACTTTATTACATACTTAGTTAAATAATGATAAATCGTCACATTTTTGTAACTTAAAGGGTACACTTCCCAAACAAAATCCTGTTTCCCAAAGGACAGACTGCTTTCCTTTTAACCACCACAACCAACCAAACAAAACTGAACTATATATCAGTGTATTATTGGTTATACCATTCATCAAAAATACGTTGTGGTAAAAGAGTATTACAGACAAGCATTAAAAACCATCATTTGCTTCTAAAAATCCTCCTATGTGGTCAAATCGAACTAAACCCAGGCCCCAGAACACCACGATGGCCATGTGGATCATGTGGAAAAAATGTAAACTGGAAAAACAAAGCGTTAGAATGCGATTCATGTAAAACCTGGTATCATGTAGACTGCCAAGGGGGCATGTCTACCTTTATGTACAACATTATGGACAACAGTAATCTATCCTGGAATTGTATAAAATGTGGCCTCCCAAATATAAGTAGCTCTTTTTTCAACCAAACAGAACTGTCAACATCAAAATCATTTACAATGCTTAGTGACATCAGCCAAGTCAGTAGTCCTGGCAAACCAAATGCAAGCTCATCACCAATCCCAAAGAAAAACAACCTAAAGGGAAACCATACAAATGTAAAATCACAAAATAAGTTACTAAGACAACTTAAAATAATAAATGTAAACTTTCAATCAATTAAAAATAAAAAACATGAACTTGATATACTTATAAACTCCACTCAGCCTGATGTCATCATAGGCACTGAAACGTGGCTGGATCCAAAAACATCTGCATATGAATACATTTCAAAAGATCTAGAAACAATATACAGGAAAGACCGAGCTCCAAATAAAAAGGGTTTTTGCTATGGTGGCGTTCTAATAGCTATTTCAAACAAATATCTATCAACTGAAATTAAAGAACTTCAAACCGACTGCGAGATTGTATGGGCTGAGCTCTCAATTTCAATTGCACGCAAATGGTATATATATGCTTATTACCGACCCCACCCTGATGATGACATCTCATTAGACCCACTAAATGCGTCAATAAGCAGAATCAATGCTAACTCGAAGTCTATAATCATTGTTGGCGGAGATTTTAATTTGGGTCATATGAACTGGGAGACACATAGTGTTATCCCAGGTAAACCGAACCAAAAACAGCATCAGCAGTTACCGGATATCATAAATGATCATGGTTTAAAACAAGTAGTAAATGAACCAACAAGAAATGACAAAACTCTTGACCTAATAATGACAAACTATCCATCAATTGTAGATAAAATAGAAACTATACCACCACTAGGCGAAGCAGACCATGATATTGTCTCTTTAGAATGTGTACTATCTCTCAAAAGATGTCAAACAACACCTAGAAAAATCTTTAAATACAAACAAGCAAATTGGACCAAAATACAACAAGATATAGACAAAATACACCAAGAAATAATCGAAAAGAAAAAAAACATCTGATATAAATAGTTTATGGCAAATTTTTAAAAACTCACTACATCAGAGTATTTCTGAAAACATACCACAGAAAATGTTACGGCATAACAAAAATCTTCCATGGATAACAACCAGTCTAAAAAGACAAATGAAACGATACAACAAGAAATATCGAAAATGCAAATTAAAAGGTCAACAGAAA
>MJUT01008999.1:537194-547743 GCA_002080005.1 Gigantidas platifrons | reverse complement strand
ACGTCACGACATATCAGAAAAGGTCAGCAAGTGAGAGACGTGATTTTAGTCAGAACGCTCCCACGTCACGACATATCAGTGAAGGTCAGCAAGTGAGAGACATGATTTTAGTCAGAACGCTCCCACGTCACGACATATCAGTGAAGGTGAGCAAGTGAGAGATATGATTTTAGTCAGAACGCTCCCACGTCATATCAGTGAAGGTGAGCAAGTGAGAGATGTGATTTTAGTCAGAACGCTCCCACGTCACAACATTTCAGTAAAGGTCAGCAAGTAAGAGACGCGATTTTAGTCAGAACGCTCCCATGTCACGACATATCAGTGAAGGTGAGCAAGTGAGAGACGTGATTTTAGTCAGAACGCTCCCACGTCATATCAGTGAAGGTCAGCAAGTGAGAGACGTGATTTTAGTCAGAACGCTCCCAAGTTGTGACCAATCAGTGAAATGGTGCAATTGAGAAATCTTAGATTGAAGATTACAATGATATAGATTGATTTTTTTGTGTTTAAGTTTAACGCCACTTTTAGTAATATGTCAGCTATATCATGGTGACCAGTTTTAGTGGTGGAAGAAGCCGGAGTACCCGGAGAGAACCACCGACCCTGGGTCAGCAACTGGTAAACTTTATTACTTGTGGCTGCGAGTCGAGTGCACCCTTTTTTGTAATTTACAAAGCCGGGAGCGAATCCACGTCATATTGGTGATAGGCTTGCATGAGTTGTTAGGTAATCCAACTACCTAACTCATTGAGCCACCCGGGCCCTATATAATGATATAAAAGTACAACTACATGTAAATACCTGAGTGTGTTATATAGTGGATGATAATTAATCTCTAGCTTACTTAACATACTTCAGACCTATAAAAGTACAACTAAATACCTGGGTGTGATATATAGTAAATGATAATTAATCTCTACCTTACTTAACATACTTCAGACCTATAAAAGTACAACTAAATACCTGGGTGTGATATAAAGTGGATGATAATTAATCTCTACCTTACTTAAAGTAATATTACACCAGTTCTGGGTGAAGAAAATTTCCCCCTGAAAATTCAATTTGGAATGCGGCGGTACTTTTAATAAGCTATTCATGCATGTTCGAATATGTTCCCAACAACTAGAAATCTGCAAATCCGTGTGCATGTTTATCATCCTCGCCATTGTTGTGGAGACTGATTAACTTTCGGTTGTTTTTTTGTTCCGATGATTGCCGATCATGACCTCGTGAAGAAAAGTTTTGGTCTGATGATTGCCAATCATGACCTCGTGAAGAAAAGATAAACAATCATGGATGCTGAGGTAAGCATGCACACATCCCTGACAATGATTATTGAGGAATCTGTCTGTTTCATGTCGTGTGGACCAATTTTTTTTTTTTTCAATTATTCTTATGTGGTAAACACGGAATATATATATATTTTTTTCATCAACTGAACATTGCGCATGAGCGATAATCTCCCCCGAAAGAGTTCAAATCTTATGTCACGCGCATATCATTTGCATTACTGTACTGGAAAACAGAATTATCTGCTGTCAAATAGTTTGCGATTTGCTCTTAAACTCTGCTTTTGAGCGGATTTTTAATTACTTTATTTTTTACTTTATTATTAAGCACAATTTCCACCCTAATTAGGGTCAATGGCTACATTGAATAGTCACACAATACATAAACATACAATTTACAACATATAAACAAATTCAATACACAATAGAACAAATGGAATCAAGTGCACCCTGTCCGTTCCAATGACTGTTTAATGAAGGAGCCTAAAGATTTCACCTGCTTGATGTTAGTCGGATTTAAAATAATTTCAAGTAGATTTGTACTAATAGTACTGTCAAATCACTGAGAAAAGCTTTTCTTAGATGTTCATTTAGCTTACAATTTAAAAAGAAATGGTTTTCGTCATCAAGAGTTTCACATTTATTGCACGTTCGTAAATGCCGAGGTATTTTCTTATATCGTCTCGTTTCCGAGGCAAAATTGCCAGAGAGTGGTCACTTAGTCTAAATTTACACATTAATCTTCTTATTTCAAAATCTGGATATTTCAAGTAAAATTCCGACTTATTTTCAGATTTCAATGCTTTGAATAGAAAGAGTTTATTGTTATTATCTATCGATTTTAATTTATTATCAAGTATTTCTTCATAGTCCTTATTAAGTATATTTTTGTAATCTTTTTTACAAGAATTCTTTTTCTCTTGATTTCCAAGGTCCATTTTATTTTTAGTTCTTACATGGTTAATGTACGAGTACCAAGAAAAAAATTCCTTTCTCATGGAGAGACTTATATATATAGAAAGAGAAAAACATTCTTTTAAAGTTTTAGGTGTATCAACTGCAAGTAATCGATCTTCATAAAGTAAAGATTGAGTCTTTATGAAATTATCTATTGGGTATCTTCCCAACTCATCTGGCTGAAAAATTGCTTAAACATTTTTTGATTCCAAGAATTTACAGAACTTATCATGTATCTTGTCGTAAGGAGTCTTTTTTTCTATAAATTGCATTTGATCTACATTAAAGTTTTTCTTCTTAGCCCTTTCAGTAGCATTGAAATATGGTGTATGAACATCCATATTCCATATTTCACAGTTGTATGTTAGAATAGGACCTACAAGAGAATCAAAGAAATGTGTAGAAACATTTACTGGCAATTCATTTAGACTGCATGCTCGTATAGCTTTATATAGAATACAGACCAGTCGCCGAATTCGAATTCGAATTAGCTCAATTGTTCGCACATTATTTCTGTAACCTTGACAACAAGTGTAGAATTATGATGTTTGTATCACTTTCATTGTAACGACCCTGTTCTTTATATGTGGGACTGCTACTGTTGTCATAAGTGTAGTTTTCATAGTAATGGCTGTGTACTGTTTTGTGTCACGGTTGTAGTTTTTTCTCTACAATATGATGGACCAGTTTGATAGCGGGGACGAGTCATAAACACTGAATTGTTTCTGACTATGTTCGCTCATCAGATTTGAAATAATCATATCGGTCTTTCTCATCATATCGTGGATTTCCTAGTGGTCTGAATCTTTGGGTCTCATTATCATTGGGTCTCATTATCATCAGGTCTCATTATCATTGGGTCTCATTATCTTTGGGTCTCATTATCATTGGGTCTCATTATCATCAGGTCTCATTACCATTGGGTCTCATTATCATTGGGTCTCATTATCTTTGGGTCTCATTATCATTGGGTCTCATTATCTTTGGGTCTCATTATCATTGGGTCTCATTATCATTGGGTCTCATTATCACGGCTTCTAAATTCTTGGAATCTATTCTGAGTGAAGTTTCTTCTCTTATATTCACCATTCAACTCTATTCTCAAGATGGGATTTAGCTTTTGCTTAATGTTTCTTACTAAAAGTGGGACATCTCCATCTATTGTGGGGTGTATACCATCTTGAAAATCTACTTGAGTAAAAATGCTATGTTCGATTAATGTGAAATCTAGGTCATGTTCCATTTCTTTCAAAATTGAGTTATATTTTGATCTCTTTTCTTCAAACTTTTGTCTCTCAGACTGATATCTATAATAAGGGACCGACCATTTAACTTGCAAAGAGGGGGTTTATTGGGTTTTTTTTCGTTCAGAAATTTTTTTCGGACAACACGAGAGTTAGAATATTTATTTTTTTTTGTCGTGCAAAGCGCGATTTTTTTTCAGAATTTAACATTAGGTTATATGACAAAAACTCTGAATCAGATTATTATGTTTCCTCCACCAAAATCAGAATATTTTTTTTCAGCAACATTGGGAATCAGAATATTTTTTTAGAAAAAAAAACATAACCCTCCCCCCCCCCCCAGAAGTTAAATGGTCCGTCCCTAAGTCATGTTCCATTTATTTCAAAATTGAGTTATATCTTGATAACTTTTGTCTCTCAGTCTGATATCTAAATTAACGTGGTAACACTTCTCCGGTATCGGGTCCGTTCGCCCTAACTACACGTTCGCCCTGGGTCCATTCGCCCTACAAGTGGGTCCGTTCGCCCTGATTATTAAAACGTAGTTTAAAGAACATAATGGATATTTTAATTTAGATTATAGAAGTAATGATATGTAAAAAATATGGAAATTAATTAAAGTTATTTACAAGCAATTATTACGTATACTATTTGAAATACTTAATTGAAATTTATAGATAGATAGATAGATTTATTCGACAAAATCATCATATATTGAATTATTTCAACAAGTAAAAAGATGACTCTCTGACCGGCGATAATGGGAAACGACCTACAATGTAGCTCTGCGTTTGAGGCTATATTACTTGCGATTTTTTTAAGCCCCAAAAATTCGAGTGACGAATACCTATGTCCATTGACTGTACACTTTAGCATGCCGCATATTTATAATTTCTCAATTTGTTATCTATAAGCAATTAAATATCACTTATTTTTCTATTATTTTTAATACCCTACATAATTATAATTATTAGGGCGAACGGACCCTCTTTTAGGGCGAACGGACCCACCTTTAGGGCGAACGGACCCAGGGCGAACAGGTATCAGGGCGAACGGACCCAGATTCCACTTCTCCTACCATAATTTTGCAATCAGGGATTGTTGATCTACATTGAGCAATCAAGTCTTTCATCTCTGTTATAACTGCCTTAATGTTGTCCTCAAAATCAATGTCATTTGAGCCAACTTGTAGAATTAAGTTTGTCGTGGACACTTTTCCTGACTTAATGAGTGCTTTTGCGCCTCTAATTGTCTTTTCTTTCAATGTTGTTATTCGAATGTTTTTTCTTCTGTACATTCTACTTGCAACTAGATCTTTCACAACAGAAGTTCCTATAATCCAACAATTAGTCTCAAAATCAGTAGTTTGATTATGGTTTTCAGAGTTTATTGGTATCATTATGATGTTTTGTACCCATATCAAAATCTTTATCCTCATTTTAATGTTATGCAGTTGATTTTAGTTAAAGCTTAGTGACATATTAAGTGAAAATATTTAATAAAAAAATTCCACGATATTTGCCTTTCATATTACTTTAACATACTTCAGACCTGATAAAAACACATTTTGACTGTGTTTTTCACAAATTGCAGTTATTTGTGACCGACAATACATGTTAGTTTACCTTGTGGTTAAGCTAAATCATCACTTCGAAAGTTTTATGGTCGCCACCATGACTAGGTTAATGTTATTTATGGAAGAAGAGTTTGAAGATATCAAAAGGGGCAATTAGAAACGGTATATCAAAGAAGAACAGACAACACAATGGCCAAAAGAAAAAGTACAAAAGGACAAACAACGATCGACAAAACATACCTATAAAACTAAAGATCGAGTAACACGAACCCCATTAAAATCCGGTGGAGAACTCAGGTGCTCCGGAGGGGTAAGCAGTAATATCTGTGTCATAAATGACCTAGGATATGTTCCGTTTGTCTAATCAGAATCCGGTCATGTCCTCATTATTGACTGATCACTAGGTTTGTAATAAGAGTATCACGCCAGGTGCCATGTGTGGAGCAGGGTCTGTTTACCCTTCCGGAACACCTGAGTTCACATCCCGGATGTTAGTGGGCTTCGTGTGTTGCTCGATCTGTAATTTTCTGTGTGGTGGTTTATTGATGTTGTTTGTTCTTTTGTCCTTTTTCCTTTGTCCACGGGTTGTCTGCCCTTCTTCGAGGGTATCATTTGCACAGTATCCAGTGTTTCGACACTCGCATGGCTTATTACATATATCTACAGTGGAACCTGTGCAATCCGACACCTGAGTTTTCCGACATCCTGTGACATCTGACAAAAATTTATGGTCCCAAAGTAGTTCTGTTAACATAAATCAAACCTGAATATTCCAACTTCCTGTACAATCTGACACATTTTCCTGGTCCCTTGGTGTGTCGGATTAGACAGGTTCCACTGTAATACTATAATTTACAGTTCCTAAATAATTAAAGTATTTCTTAAGGTGGTAATTTTCTTATTTTTTTGGCAGTGTGTTTGAATATATCCACTGTAATAAATATCAAAATTTTAACAAATTCCAACCAACAGACTCAGAGCTATAAATTCACTAGCCACATAGCAGATTTTCTCTCTGTGGTTTTGATCACCGAGATGCTTGAAATCTGCATACAAACATCATATGATCAAAACGTTCAACTGATTTTAAAGAGTTATCTCCCTGTAGTGTTAGGTACCACCTTAAACTAAGGTTTAGGTGACCATAGCCAATTTTGGGTATCCTGTTTAGATCCTTCTATTTTTTTGCTCCTCAAAACTTTTAGAATTATTTGGCTTTCCAGCAGACTACTCTTAACCATATCCAAATAGGGAATGACCATTTAACTTGAAGGGGGGGGGGGGTTATGGTTTTTTTCCTAAAAAATATTCTGATTCCCAATGTTGCTGAAAAAAATATTCTGATTTTGGTGGAGGAAAAAAAAATAATCTGATTCAGAGTTTTTGTCATATAACTTAATGTTAAATTCTGGAGAAAAAAAATGTGTGCTTTGTGCAACAAAAAAAATAGATATTCTAACTCTTGTGTTGTCCGAAAAAAATTTTCTGAATGAAAAAAAACCCCATAACCCCTCCCCTGCAAATTAAATGGTCAGTCCCTTATATAATAAGTATATGTAGAAAGGGAGATAAAACTACTGAGTGAAGGAACAGATTTTAATTTGCACAATAAAACATTGAAACCGACTAGTTCTATGATAGGCTGTGATGTGAGTGAGTGATTGTTGTTTAACGCTAACTCAGCAAATTTTCAGCCATATCATGGCGAGAACAAGTTAATTTTCAATTAGATGAAGGTGAGGCCCACTTTGTACTAGACCAACAGGCTTAGTTGGATTTTTATAGTGCTAACTCACTGAAACAACAGTCCGCGGATAGACATGTCACCCCACTTGCACACATTATTCTGATTCCAAGCCAACCAATCTGTTCTTTCTCCTTAATGCTGCATGCTTAACGGAGAAACAACAAATACCAATTACAGTTGTATATAGTCTTTGGTTTGACCCAATTGAGGATCGCATCCATGATTTTCCACACTTGAGGTGAGCATGCTAATCATTACACCACCGATGCGGTTGATAGGCTGTGAAACGTTCCATGTAGGCATTATAAATATATAATACACCTGTATATTTATTGTCAAGAATAATACAAAGATAATAATAGATAATGATAAGTCTATACAGACAAAACAGGCATTATATATCTCCTTGGAACAAACTCACTGGCATACACAATAACAATCATACTGTAGAACCCTGGTTAATTTATATTGTCTGGGGAGAAGAACAGTTGTTTCCTCAGGGTGGTCTGTACCATTGGGATCTGTTTCTTAGCTTCTCCTGGTCCTAAGCGTATATTCTCCTCTGCCACGTCATGGTTGACTTGTGTCATTATTCCTTGTAAATCTAATCTGTAATTGGTATACATTGTTATTCAATAAAACCGTTTAACACCACCACTTTTAATTGCCTGTTCCCGACTTGATTCTAAAATTATACGCCTTTTCCACATGTTTGTAGTAGTTGTTTCCCCTTAAGGTGGACAAAAGTGTCAATTTCATGCAATATTCAACCAAAATGACATATATTTTTCTCATACTCTTTATAAAATTTAAATGTTGTAAAGACTTGTGAATTTTTTATTTGCTATAAAGTTAACTTCTATTATTTTACAAGGTTCAATTATCTATCAATTTTCAGAAAATTATACTCAAATTCTTAATCCTTTCCATTGCTCTTGCATTGAACGGGAACCAGTTTGTCCTCTGTAAGGGAAATAACTCAAACAATAAAATGTTAAAAGTGTATAATTTTAGAATCAAGTCGGGGAATTGGCAAATGGTATATTGCCAGGGAAGTGACCGGTCAGGTATATCTGTGTTCGGGATATCGATTTTGTCTTTTTCTATTGGATTCTGGGAATGTGCCAACAGTGAGGTATATATTCCACTGTTCATTTTATTTACTAGTAAGATTTGTCTTTGTTTCCCTGAACTTGACGTGTTTAATATATTAGGCAGGGGTGTGGAATTGCCATGCCCGACTTGTCCGACTCATACATAGAACCTGCCGGACAAGTAGATTTTCCTGACTAGCTTGTTCGGGGACAAGTAAAGATCAACAAATAAAAATAATTTCTAATTAAAGTACTCTGGAAAAACAATTCCTCAAATGATATTATATCGTAAATATTGACGGCTATATAGATAAATGTTGTTTTTTTATATTGGAAACGATCACGTCAGTGGTGTTCCGAAAGCAGCTAAAAATAACCAGAATTGTACAAGTTCTATGTTGAGTATTACGACCCGATTGCAATGATAATTGTACTGCATTTACTTAACGATAACCGGGACCATGTAAGATGTTTTTATTGGAGTTCCGAATGTCACGTTTCCTTGCTTGTCCATAGCTTTTCATAAACAAACGGGGCCTTACATCCGTGAACGTACTGTATAATACAAATCGGGTTGCAGTCATTACAATGGACAAATATTTGATAATAAAGAAAAGACTGGGAAAGATTCTGGCCACAATGAACATCAAGAGAAAGTTAAATACAAAACTCTAGCAGAAAAGGACACAAAACGTGAGGAAAAAAATCCAAGTGGCTAGCCGATTTCTCATGTTTACTGCTGGATTCTGATAGCATCTCATATTGAAATATCTGCAGAATATACTCTGATTTTGCTGACAAGAAATCATTAATGTTTATTGGCAAAATCTTGGACAGAATGGATACCTATCTTCTCACCAGTCATCTGCAAAGTATGAAGACACCACTAAAACTAAATACTAGTACATGACTGTTTTGATTGATAAATCCATTGTCAAGGTTAATCAAAATGAACTTCATTGATATGAGATTTTTTTTTCAACACAGCTTATTCTGTATCTAAAAACAACCAGCTATTCTCTGACTGCATATTCCTATCTGAAATCCAAATTTAAAATGGCCTTCATTTGGGCAGTGATCACTTAGGCAGGGATGTTTGAGTTAACTAGTTTATTAAAACTATATTTCAAATTTTACTCAATGATGTAATAGACAATATAAACAAGTTCAATTTAGCAACTGTGTTTATAAGTATCAAATGTTTGTACAAAAAACAGGACAAGTAGGATTTTGTCCGGACAAGTAACTTTTGTAGATGACTTGCCCGGGGACAAGTAGAACATTTCAGTATTTCCACACCCCTGTTAGGTACAGGTAGTACTTATACATATATTTAAGCATTCATTCAAGGATTTATATAGTAAAATTCTACTATGTATATAAATCCTTGATTCCTTTAATAAGCATCGCCACCTGGTGCCGTTTGCAGTTAAACACATATTTTTATAAATTCACAATTCAATAGCACCATCACCTGTGTTTTTTTTTTATTTTTTTTTTTAGCCTTTTTACTTTTTAATATGCAAACTATGAAATGCATCGATCAATCATAGACAGTCAAACCTGTATATGAAGACCACTCGAGGGAACCTGAAAATATGTGCTTTATATACAGGTAAAGATTATATGCACTTTTCATTAATGGGAAAAATGAGACTGCCCTTTATAGACCGTCAATTGCTATACAGAAGTTCCCTTTAACACAGGCTGTACTGTATTTAAATTCATCGATGATACACACTCCAGCTCTTGCTTATTTGTTCTTGATTGATTTAATTCTATTTCACAGATGTTGGTACATATGTATGTGAGTGAGAGAGTGAGAGATTGTTTTTTAATGGCAAGTGGGCAATTTGTCAGCTATATCATGGCGAGAACAATTAACATTTTGATGTGGTGATGTCTGTTTTGTACTAGACCAACACCCTTAGTTGGATTTTTAAAGTGCTAGTGTAAGCGTACTTTCTTTCCGGTGTGTAGAATGTCCGGGTACGTAAATACCCTAGTGTATTTCTACCTTGCACTAATGTGCTTATTTCGTCAGAAGAATTATGTCGTGGAATTTCTACCCTAGTGTGTTTTATCCAAAAGGAATGAATACACTGAATACACAGTTTCCCGGTTCTTGACTGATTTTGTCTGTTTATTGATTTATGAATTTTGAATTTCCCTTTGGAAGATTGCTCTGTGTTCTGTAATTTTATTATTACCCTTATTCACTGTTACACTAGTTCACTAAAACAACAATCCATGGGTAGACATGTCGATCCACATGGACACATTATCTTAATTCCTAGCCAACCAGTCTATAGGCTTAATCCTTAATGCTGTATGCTTAGCGGAGAATCAGCAAATACAAATCTTAGAGTCTTTGATTTGACTGCCGTTGCTCAAACCACATTTACCATGCCCGAGGCGACCTCTCTAACCAATATAACACAGATGTGTTCAAATGGATCTCGGTCCTCTGCAGAGGCAGATCCAGGATTTCAAGTTAGGGGGGGCTGCACTTAAAATAATCGCGGTGAGCGGAGCAAGGCGCAAATTTTTTTGGGGTATTTCGTGTGAAAAATCACGATTTTACGCAAAAAAATCATATTTTTTCCAATTTAAGGGGGGGCACATGCTGGGTGCACCCCCAC
>MJUT01008999.1:509825-522304 GCA_002080005.1 Gigantidas platifrons | reverse complement strand
CACATTTAAAGTTAAGCTCATCACATTTAAAGTTAAGCTCATCACATTTAAGGTTATTCTCATCACATTTAAAGTTAAGCTCATCACATTTAAAGTTAAGCTCATCACATTTAAAGTTAAGCTCATCACATTTAAAGTTAAGCTCATCGCATTTAAGGTTAATCTCATCACATTTAAAGTTAAAATAATCACATTTAAAGTTAAGCTCATCACATTTAAAGTTAAGCTCATCACATTTAAAGTTAAAAGCATGACAAATCAAGTTTTAAAAGTTAATTTGAAGGACAGAAAATACAATTTGCAAACGTAAAAACGACAAAAGAAGAAGACAACTAACAGTCAACAAAACACTACACAGACTAAAGATTGAGAAAGAATAACTTAACAAAAAGGTGGTGAACGCATGTGCTCTGGACGGACAAGTAGTTCCAGCTCCACGCAAAACACCAGTCATGATACAGTACAGTCAGAGACATGCTGTGATAAATCACTGTGATAGACATATCACTCTTCTCAGTGATATTGATATATCTTTTGTTCTGTTTAATATATCTTCAAAATTTCTTTTGTATTTAAAGTGTTACTTGATATCACCCAAAATGCACAAGAAAGTAAGTAAATAGATTAAACAGAGCAAAAAATATATCAGTATCACTATAAAGAAGAGTGATACATCTATCACAGTGATTTATCACCCTATGTCTCTGACTGTACTGTATCAGTATGACTAAGAAGAGTGGTACATCTATCACAGTGATTTATCATGATATGTCTTTGACTGTACTGTATCATTATCACTAAGAAGAGTGATACGTCTATCACAGTGATTTATCATGGTATGTCTCTGACTGTACTGTATCATTATCACTAAGAAGAGTGATACGTCTATCACAGTGATTTATCATGGTATGTCTTTGACTGTACTGTATCAGTATCACTAAGAAGAGTGATACGTCTATCACAGTGATTTATCATGGCATGTCCCTGACTGTACTGTACTCTTGTTGAAAAGCTGATAATAAGTCATGACTGAGGAAAAAAGGACAAGTGACATCCTTAAACTTACCTTGATAGGATGTAACCAAATCCACCAAGTCACCCCTGTTTTCTAATGTTTTCATCATGTTCTTAAGACACTTGGTATTTAACACAGTAAGGTGTCCTCTCTTTTCTAGGAGAACAAACAAATCGAAAGCTGAAGATAAACTTTGTTTTTCCTTCCTTGTTAATTTGAATGCACGCTCTGAGTAAAATATTAAACGTTGTAAATCTTCTGATGATAAGTCTTCAGAAATCTTATATAACATAATTCTGAAAAAAAGAAGAATATCATAATTCATGTACACACGATATCATTTACAGCTCCTAAATCATGTAATTATTAATAAAACTAAGATTCACCTCCCTCAGGCATAGGTGACCAGGGGTGGATCCAGGATTTTAAGTTAGGGGGGGGGGGCGCACTTAAAAAAAATCGGGCAGAGCAGAAGGAGGCGCGAAAATTTTTGGGGTATTTCGTGTGAAAAATCACGATTTTACGCAAAAAAAATCTTATTTTTTCCAATTTTGGGAGGGGGGGGGGCAGGGGCGTCCTGGATGCGCCCTCCCCTCTGGATCCGCCCCTGGTGACCTTTTCTGATTTTGGCTACCCTGTTTAGGCACTTCTATTGCTCCCAAAACTTTAAATTATTTAGCTTTCCAATCTTTAGATTTTGAGTGTACCTGATGAAGGTTATTCCAGAAACGCGACCTGCGCACTAAGTTAGATATCTACGTTTCTATTAAGACAAGACTTCAGTTAGTTGACAGAACTAGATAAATATGTCCTGAGACATTTATTTAGTAAAACGACAGCTGGACCTAGAAACAAAAGTTAGTAGAACGAGAAAGTTGTAACACTAAATGTTGTAAAATATGGATATATGGCTCTAAGATGTACTTCCAGACAAAGATCCATACCATAATCGCGGGAGGGACCAAATGAGGAAAAAGGGGGGGGGGTCCGGAATACGAGTGCCTGTGATTTGAATTACCCACGCCATTGATACACTGCAGCACCAATCGCTTAGCCCTTATGTCCAGTGCCCTAGACCACTCGGCCGCATCCGCTATATATATAAGCAAACCAGTTTAAGCAGGCTTCGCCATATAATCATCAAATGTAACTCGTTATCGGCAAGATATAACGGACTAACTGACCATTCGCTCACTATCTTACATTATACATACATGTACTATATTCCTTTACCTCTGCTGGTGGACTAACTATTAATCCTCGATGGTATCGTCACCCCAGTATAGTCTGTGTTGACACTGACATCATTTATTACATATCTACATATTGGTTACTATCACTGGGTCCATACCTCTGCATGAGGACTATTCCATGTAGTCCCTGATGGTATCATCCGCCCATGATTTGATTTTTGGTGTTTAATGTCACTTTCAGCAATATTTCAGCTATATCATGGCGACCAGTTTTAGTGTTGGAAGAAGCTGGAGTACACGGAGAGAACCACTGACCATGGGCAAGCAACCGGTAAACTTTATCACTTGCAGCTGCGAGTCGAGTGCACCCCGGCCTTTTTGTAATTTATCATCCGCCCAGTAGTTACTGCTTTGGCACTGACATGATTTATAAGATATATTTATTATTGAAATTTGAGGTTTTTTGTTTTTTTTTAAAGTAATTATTATGAAAACTAAAATGCATCTCCATCGAGCACTTTCAACAATATTTCAGCTATATCGTGGCGGTCAGTTTTATTTTATTGGTGGTAGAAAGTGGAGTACCCGAAGAAAAACACATATTGTTGTATCGAGTACACCTCACCTGAGCGGGATTCGAACTCTCAACGTTAGCGATCATAGGCACTGATAACATGTAGTCGACATTCCAACTATCACACGTTCACGACCACGACTTTGACTACCCTGTTTAGGTCTATTAACTTACAAAAACTTTTACATCATTTGGCTTTCATATCTGTTACATTTGAAAGAGAGTATCCGATGAAAACTTAGGCATACCACATGAACTTTATCTATTCATATTTCCCCCTTTCAATGAACAGAATCAGAAAAAGTGTTTTCTGCTGAAAATTTTGATGTTTCATTTGTCAAAAAATTCCTAGAAATAAGCGAGTTATGACCGAAATAAGTTGGAAATTTATTACATTTTCTCCAACCATATTCCATAAACTCACTAACAATTAAACAGATATATTTATATTATACCTGAATGGCCTGATACTGTATCTGGTTTCGCCCATTTCCATGGCAACTGTTTGAGGATTTAACCCAAGTTTTCTTACAAGATCTGTCCGTCCCATTAATTCGAAACATTCTCCTAAAAACCTCCCATTAAACAATCCTACGTGTTTATTGTGTTCTATGGCATTGAATAATTCTAAGGCTATGGTGGCCGTCTTTAATTTACTCAAGCCAGCGACATCCTTTAACAGAAACTTCAGTTTTTCCAAATCATCACTATCTAAATCGGAACAAATATCAATTAAGACATCCTTTTGCAACTGTACCAGAGCCATTACTTGTAAGAAACTTTGGTTTTATTTACAGTTTTTTATATACTACTAATGCCTTTGATTACTACAGATCTGTTTTAATTCTTTTTCTATCAGGTTAAACAGTCATAATCCTGTTTCATGTCTTTGTCTGCATGTAATATTGGTTAAATAGTCACAATCCTGTATTCAAGGACTATTTGTTAAATAGTCAGAATCAATGGTTCATTCAGCATGGTGTTCTTTTTGGTCAATGGATGGAACATGGTTCTTTCGATACATTACTTGAACGACTGTATATCTGGATAATTCTTCTCAATCACTGTAATTATAACAATATGTGTACTATCTAGGGTTAGGGTTATGGTGTTTAATAATGCCATGTTCAACAATATTCCATTTATATCGTGATGGTCAGTTCTACATTCTATTAGATTTGATAACAAAAGAAACTGCTTCAATTTTCCCATTATAAATTTTCCACACCTTGATAGTGATATGCTTACCACCCCCGTATATGGAGTTCATATTTCACTTACCGCCCCTGTATATGGAGTTCATATTTCACTTACCGCCCCCGCGAATGGAGTTCATATAGCACTTACCGCTCCCGCATATGGAGTTCATATTTCATTTACCGTCCCCACGTATGGAGTTCATATTTCACTTACCGCCCCCGCGTATGGAGTTCATATTTCACTTACCGCCCCCTGCGCCTGAGTTTTATTCAATAAAGTTGAAAGTTACGTATAGATGACGAAAGATGGCATTCATTGTTCTACTAATTGACAATTAGATTATGTTTCAAAGTTGACCATTATTTCACTATTATGTCTTACGATATCCTTGTATACAATCTAATATTTAGATAATGGTTGAAGCCAGGGGCGGATCCAAGGCGGGGAGGGTGCGCAGATTTCAGATGTACATTTAGTTAAACGGTTGCATGAGTTTGAACAGACAAACGAACACTCTTTAAAAGATACGAACGCAGCGAAGACGGACCGGAGGAGATATTAGAACAAAGAAACAAGTAAGTTAAGCCGTCAGTCAACAGTAAACTGGCATTTTCCTACATTTTATATTGAATGATTGGTGTTTAACGCCATTATTAGCAGTGGTGCAGCTATTTCGCTGAGTTATTTGATATTGAAATATATATTCTCATAATAACCATTATAGAAAAAACTAAAAAGCATAATTTTTTTTAGCTGTGAGGATACAGCAAACTGATTGTTTTTTTGCATGACAGTCATGTTGGTCATGATTTAAACTGATTGTTTTTTTGCATGACAGTCATGACAGTCATGTTGGTCATGATTTGTCAGGAGACATCTTTGTAACGTTTGTAGTAATAGATTTAATCAAGAAAAAAGAAGAAGAAAGAAAAAAATGTGAATATTATTAAAAGTCAAATTCAAAAAAGTTTTATTTAAAGTCGATATAAAAATATACAAATAACATAAACTCTAATGAACTTTGAACCAACTATACAAATAAGGCAAACATATATGAATGAATGAATGAATGAATGAATTTTTGGTGTTTAACGCCACTTTCAGCAGTATTTCAGCTATATCATGGCGACCAGTTTTAGTGGTGGAGGAAGCCGGAGTAACCGGAGAGAACCACCGACCCTGGGCAACCAATTGGTTAACTTTATCATTTGCGGATGCGAGTCGAGTGCACCATTTTTTGTAATTTACAAAGCTGGGCGCGAACCCACGCCGTATTGGTAATAGGCTTGCATGAGCTGTTAGATCCAACGACCTAACTCATTGAGCCACCCGGGCCCTACAACGACCTAACTCATTGAGCCACCCGGGCCCCTGAATCGAAGAAGTGCAGACAATGACATATAGGAGACACACATAAGACATGTACACAATATATATGTGATCATAAATTATAGATGGCATTTTTGCTTTTTTTTTCTATATGATCTAATGTTTTATTAATAAAAAAAAATTACCGGTTCATTGTAATATGTAGTCTCTGGGATACAGCTTGCATCAAATTCTTATATAATTAACGCTGTAGTGCTCTAGTCTCTATTTTCATAAGGGCTCAATGAGTTAGGTCGTTGGATCTAACCACTCATACAAGCCTATCACCAATACGGCGTGGGTCCGCGCCCGGCATTGTAAATTACAAAAAAGGGTGCACTTGACTTGCAACCGCAAGTGATAAAGTTTACCAGTTGCTTGCTCATGGTCGGTGGTTTTCACCGGGTACTCCGGTTACCTTCACCACTAAAACTGGTCGCCATGATATAGCTGATATATTGCTGAAAGTGGCGTTAAACACCAAAATTCAAAAATTCAAATTCATTCTATTTTCATATTTGAAATCATAGTACTAGTATTTCATAGTAGGTAAAATAATCTTAAAGATTAAATAAGTATTGTGTCCAGTGGGTTCCGAGATACATATATACAATGTAGTACCAAGACGTTTGTTGTATAGATAGCCTTGTCTATCCAAAGTTTTGTTGGCCTTATTTGGAAATGTAGAATTCATATATATTGGAATCTTAATAGTTTACTTTTACTAATATAAAGTAGTTCTACAGTTTCATGGAGATATGCCCATTTGTTTTTGATATACAGCTTGCACCAAAACTTTAAAGATGGTGTCGTGCTCGTGGTCGTATGGTAGTTAGGTTTACAACTATCTGTGCAATCAGTGCCTTTCACCACTAAAGTTGTGATCGAGTTCGAATCCCGCTCATGGCGGGGTGTACTCGATACAACATTATGTGATCAAGTTTGTCAGTGACTTTGGGTAGGTCGGTGATTTCCTCCACCAATAAAATGGACAGCCACAATATAATTGAAATATTGATGAGAGTGGCGTTAAACATATTGTGGTAAAATATTTAGCATAAAGGGCCAACCCGTGGTAAAATCAGTATATATTCAAGCCCCCATGAATTATTTCTTAAATTTATGGAGTTACGATTATCTTCCTTAAATTTCTGACGGCAATTTACTTAGAAACGAGACCATATATGGTATCAAGAACATACACATACAACAAAATCGTACAGATCAACCTTGCGGCTGAGTAATTCTTGACAACAACACGTTAGAATGGACAAATGAGCAGAAAACGATCTTACCTATTTCTACCTCCACCATGTTGTGATCGTCGTAACTGCAGTTACCACGATCAGTTTACCGCCAGTGAATATACGGGTTATGGTGCTTAAAGCCACTTTAAACAATATTTCAGTTATATCATAGCGGTCAGTTATATTGTTTGAGGAAACCGGAATATCCGGAGAAAACCACCGATCTGCCGCAAGTCACATAATGAGTGGGATTCGAACTCACAACTTTAGTGGCGACAGGCACTGATTGCACAGGAAGTTGTAAGTAAGTACATTTTGTAAATAATTACTTTATTTCAAGAGGGTAACACAGTTAGCAACAATAAGCTAATCTTCCCTGTGGCCCTCAAAACAATAATAATCAAATACAATTTCAAACAATACATTTACATATTGATATTCACAACAAAATATCACAATCTGAGTATAATCGAGGATAAATCCTCGGTATAATGAATATAATCATTCGTTATTTTGTTTTGACATTAAATAATCTGATCTAACTACCATACGATACGACAACGACCCCCTTTCCCGGCATGCATATACAAACAATAACAAAGCATGCACGCAATACACAATCTTCGCTAGCAAAGGGTTATGATCCGCTCTACTCATCTTCAAGATTGACCCTTGGCTAGCGAAGATGACAATACACATAAAAGCACTATTAAAAAATAAAAGTATATGTCTATCATGAAATTGAAAACCAGGCCTTCAACATGAAAGCAATCAAAACATATATTTTATATATACATGTACATGTAGTTTGCATATTTTAGAAAATACATGTATCTACCTACAATTTTAAAAGCCATTGAAGCGAAAAGAATGAAAATAATTTTAAAATCATACACAGAAGTTGCAGTAGTATTTGAGATGCCATTCCAGGAGTAATAAGGTCTTAAATTGATTGAAGATGTTTCTTTCCTGAAGTAGTCTGACAGTTCATTCCAAGTTTTTGAGGCAAAGTACACAAAAGAGATAAATTCATGCTGGGTAAAGGTAGGTTAAGTAACGATTCATTATTTTAAAACGTAAAGCGTAATAACATTGTTTATCTTCATATAATTATTTTACAGTGGGTTAATTAAGTAATATTAAAGTTTCCATCGGACGATTTTGGAGTAGCAATGGCAGAGGAAAGTGGGGTCTACTACCAGGGGCAGATTCAGGGGGGGAGGGGGTGCACCCGGCACGCGCCCCCCCTAAAATTGAAAAAAATATGATTTTTTTTGCGTAAAATCGTGATTTTTCACACGAAATACCCCAAAATTATTTTAAGTGCGCCCCCCTAACTTGAAATCCTGGATCCGCCCCTGACTACTGCATATTAATTGTAATTGAATTTAGATCAATTTGTTTTCATTTTATTTGTACGTTCTTACTATGTCTTTGTCTATTTGACTTGTGTACCTTGTTTGTATATATTCCTTGTATATGTATATGCTTTCAACCCTTCCAGGTAAAATTGAGCATTGAATAAAGAAATTAATATCAAGCTCGTATCAAATATTATGGCAGACGTTCCGATTTTTAAATTAGACTAAGATGTGATAAGTCGGCATGTCAAAACCACAGGGGCTATTTATAGTATATAGGGGTGCATATATTTTTAATAATATAGTATATATGTCTTAAAAATAGTATATACTAATAGGGGTGCATATGTTTTATTATTATATAATGATTTAATTTGAAAATATTCATTGGATGAAATGCTGTCACATGACATTCTGTAAATTCTGATATTGTTGAATTAAAAACCATATCGACTCACTTTCACTTTCACTTTCCATTACATTATGCATGAAGTCATACTGACTTGATTAAAAGCCATATCGACTCACTTTCACTTTGATTTGTTATGTAATAAAACAATTACAGTCTTTTGTAGTGCCCTAGTGGTCGATATGAATATTGATTTCAAGTCCATAAAAACTCATATGGACCTTAGGTCAATATTAATTTCTTAGGTCCATAAAAACTCATATCGACCTCTACAAAAGACTATGATTGTATAATAAAGTAAGACAAACCCTACATGTGGTCAAAACAACACAAAGTGTTTAACTCTGGTGAGGTTTTGATCATATACATATATATGTTACAGTACAAATTGGAATCCTACTTGTACAAATTGGAATCCTACTAGTACAAATTGGAATCCTACTAGTACAAATTGGAATTCTACTAGTACAAATTGGAATTCTACTAGTACAAATTGGAATTCTAATTTGTACTGGATATAAACCCCTATAAATCAGAATTCCAATATCTACTAGGACAAATCAGGATATCCAGATTTGTACTAGGAGGATCCTGGATCCTACTAAACTTTCAGTAGGATTCAGAATATTACTGAATTTACTGAATTGTAAAACATAAAACTATGTAAAATTTGTGAAATATAAAATAAGTCTTGTGTGATAATTTAATTACAAATAGTGAGAAAAATACATTTTAATACTTTCACTTACAATGAATTTAGAAATGATTACAATTCATGAGGTGAGTTAAAAAGTTAGTTCCAATTTGTACTAGTAGGATTCTGGATCCTACTGGATTCGAATTTGTACTGTAACATATATATAGACTATACATTATATATCTTGATATAGTATTTCTATAGTATGCAGTGACGGACCTATGTAGGGGATTTTGTTTTTATTTTGTTTTTAATATACAATGATAGATTGGAAGACATCTGGAGACTCCCCCTTTTTGTCACAATAACACCCCTCCCCCTTTTAAAAAATACAGAATCCACTACTACCACCAGGCAATATTCATACTTGCTTTTGCTATAATGCCAACGGAGGGCTGTGAACATTATTTTTTACCAATTTTACCCCTCTTTCGGTCTATTTCCGGTTGTAACGATCGCATAATCACATATTTTCTTTTTATTTTGATAAAAGTATGTTATTTTGTCATTGGATATGTTTGGTTAACTTATTGATATATAAATAATATTTAGAACATAGTGTATAACACGTTACCTTCTTGTTAGAGACCCGGCTGTAGTACAATCAGGGGATTATAGTATAAGCTGGTACAATCATCAGGATTTTTTTAAAAACGAAAATACAATTGAAAATTCCCAATCGTAATTTCCGGGTTAAAAATAGAATGCATTTGCTTAAACTGACGAGTTCTCTCCCTTGGCTCATACGCACATATTCAATATTTCATACACATATAATCAAAGTTTTATTTACATGATTGATTGATTGATTGGTGTTTAACGTCCAGCGAGCAATTTTTCAGCTATATTCAGGACGAGTTTATTTACATGTTTAGTGTCGATACATAATTAGAATTAGAATTAGAATTAGAATTATAATTAGAAAATAATACAAATAATAATAATACACGTCATTCATAAAAGGGAAAGAGGTAATAGCTTGATACAGATTAATCAGTCTAACATTTAATTTGTGCAGAAATCCGATATGCTTCGAATTCATATGTCATGGGGGACGAATGTTGATTTTGGCTATATATATTTTTTCTTTCAAAACTCCGATCTATAATTAAATAGATCTAGGCCTAGGGTGTATTTCTTTGGACTGTTCCGAACATGTTCCAAACATTCCATGTGCCCTTGGTCAATGAAGTGGTTTAGAACTTTTTGGACAAATAATATGGTGGATAAGTAACTCTGTTATTTCTGTCAGCAATGCACGACGACCGTATGATGAGATGAATTTGGAAGAATCAGTAGTTACTGTAGCCATAGCTGCTGCTTCCACGTAATTTAACCTTTAATTATAATATTATCACCGGAGCTTGACGTTTTATCAATAAAATAGATGTAGGCCAAAGGGTACAAAAAGGGTGCCGTCTCATATATAAAAAAAAACAAGCTGCTTGACGTTTTATTAATAAAATAGATGTGCAAACTGAACGAACAATAAATGAGGGATACATGTAATCGTTATATTATATAATTTTCATAGAGTGTTTTAACGTATAAAGAGGTTAGGTACCGATAAAACAGATCTCAAAAGGGCAGATCTCAGATTTTAATTGAGGTGCGCGAATCAAAAGATTATTACCGAGCGTATGGAGGAAAAAACTTGTTTGCGTAAGTTTACATCTATCTGGCATATTTTGTATGGTTTTAAAAATAATTTGAAACCCACAAATCCATCAGGGACAGTGGTGCTGCAAACCAAATATTTTTTTCTTAAAGATTAATTGAATAAAGAGGGAGAGAAATGGACCTTCACGTTAAGAAGCTCCTGTGTTTTCCCAGGAATCAAATTTGCACCAAAAGGATTGATTTATAAAACTACAGGGGACTGTATTCACAATTTACAAAGTCTCTCCTCCCCCTAAAAAAATCTACGCATTTCTTTTGTATTGCGTAATATTAGGAAAATGAGTAAGGTGTAAACAAATTCTATGTAAGAAAATAAGATAGTCGGTTCCGCCATTTTGATTCCTTCTGCACCACATTAAAACGCGGTACACCCCGCACACTGTTCTATTTGTTCGCGCAGAGTGTTCCGTACCACTTCATTCGCTAGAACATGTTCGGCACATCCCGAACATACGAAAGAAATACACCCCTAGATGGAAATATCTAATCTACATATACATGCATTTACCTGTTGTTCATTTATTGCGTGTTAACTATCAGCGTCAAAACTAAATATTTATACCTACTAGTCGTAAAACCATTATATAATGAGTATCATAAATTTTACCTTGCCATAATATTAATATATGCCTAGCTTTGGATAAAAATAATTATTTATCTTATATTGCTAGACCAGAAGTATAAAAACGTAGATATCAAATTTAGTGCACACGACGCGTTTCTGGAATAAACTTCATCAGGAAATCCAAATAATTTTAAGTTTTGGGAGCAATATATATAATCAAAGGGCCTATATATACAGGAGAGCCAAAATCAGCTAAGACCACCTCTGCCAGATGAAGGAGAACCTTAATTTTTTTATTAATAATTATATTATTTAAAATTTCAGTAATAAAGAAAAGTGATATGCAATCCAATTCTACTAGAGGAAGAAAAGTGAGAAGGTACCAAAGGGGTTATCAAAAGTCGTAAATCAAAGATGTCAAAAGAAAAAGGACAAACAACAATCTACACAACACGACACTGAAAACTAAAGACTAGTTAAGGTGGTACCATACACTGCTGGTAAAATTTGATCTGCTCGTTTAATTTTTTTTTTTTTTTTNTTTTTTTGGCAGTGTGTTTGAATATATCCACTGTAATAAATATCAAAATTTTAACAAATTCCAACCAACAGACTCAGAGCTATAAATTCACTAGCCACATAGCAGTTTTTCACTGTGTGGTTTTGATCACCGAGATGCTTGAAATCTGCATACAAACATCATATGATCAAAACGTTCAACTGTGAACTGATATTAAAGAATTATCTCCCTGTAGTGTATGGTACCCCCTTAAGTGTGATGTCCACTACGATTTCTGCATAAAACAAAAACAATGTTCAGTTCGTCTTTACCCCAAGTTGTTTGTAGGAGAGTTCATGTCATAAAACAATGTTCAGTTCGTCTTTACCCCAAGTTGTTTGTAGGAGGACTCATGTCATAAAACAATGTTCAGTTCGTCTTTACCCCCAGTTGTTTGTAGGAGGACTCAGTCATAAAACAATGTTCAGTTCGTCTTTACCCCAAGTTGTTTGTAGGAGGACTCATGTCATAAAACAATGTCCAGCTCGTCTTTACTCCCAGTTGTTTGTAGAAGGACTCGTGTCATAAAACAATGCTCAGTTCGTCTTTACCCCCAGTTGTTTGTAGGAGGGCTCATGTCCTAAAACAATGTCCAGCTCGTCTTTACCCCC
>MJUT01008999.1:498361-509580 GCA_002080005.1 Gigantidas platifrons | reverse complement strand
CGGATTAGCATGGGGCCCCTATGCTGATAGGGCCCCCGGGCAACTGCCCAACGTGTCCATGCGATAAGACGGCACTGTGTCACGGTACATGACAGAATTTCGATCACTCTCACTGTCGCGTGTGTGCGCTTTCGCATTTTTCCACGTTATTAGTTACTGATACGGTGTTGTTGGCATCGACACGAATAAAGTTGTGTTCAGTACACAAGGAGCCAAAATATTACATGTAGATTCTCGGCAAATGAGATTGCAATCTGGCTTGATTACAAACAAAAAACAATTATTAATAAATCGTGAAAAGAGCAATTTATAGGTAACGTTGCTTCATTACAATACAAAAAGGCGACAGAAATAAAGGTATACACAGAGAAATCGTCTCTAACTTTTTTTGTACAAAATAATGGCGAATGAAAATGTGTGTGTTTTCCTCGCTTAGGAATTAAATAAATTATCAGGAAACATTTGCTTCCATGGTGAATGTGTGATCGAAAGTCTACAAATGAATGATTTTACTACAAATTTATCTTACTACACCGATGAAATATCTCATTAATAAGAAAATATTGTAAAACTTATGTAGGGGTAGCTGCAATGACAAATTGGTAGGGTCAACATTAAGTGTCGATATATTTTAACTGGAGTGACGCTACGGTACAATTACAAGCTCTTCTGAGGGGTGAATATCTAATAAACATATTGGAATGCCATCTTTAACTATTTTTTCCAGAATTATAGGGAAAAGTGTCGTAAAATTCTTTGAAGAAGCACATAATTATTTCACCGAGATCGCGCCATAGATTTTATTTGTTTTTTAACGGTGTCCTCTTGTAGGTCCGCGTTCGATATACATTAAGAAAAATCTCACACATCATGGCCTTATCTTTAAATTGTTATTCGTAGTGTTTACATTATACTTCGAAAGGATTAGTAGCATAGAAAATGGCAGATACCGCAGTAGCACCAGCCCCAGCAAAGTTACCAAAGAAAAAGACAGCAGCGAAGCCAAAGAAGCCATCGACTCATCCAAAATATAGTGAGATGGAAGTCGCGGCGATAAGATCTTTGAAGGAGTGTGGAGGCTCATCACGACAAGCTATCCTCAAATATATCATGGCTAATTTCAACGTCGGAAAAGATGCCAAACCAGTGAACGCTCATCTGAAACTTGCACTCAGAGCCGGAGTCAAGAACAAGAGTTTGAAACAGTTGAAGGGAACTGGAGCGTCTGGATCCTTCAAGATCGGTGAGGTGAAGGCAGCCAAGAAACCCGCAAAGGTAAAGAAAGCAGCTAAACCAAAAGCCGCCAAGCCAAAGAAAGCAAAGAAACCTGCAGCAAAGAAGGCAGCTGGTAAAAAGAGGGCCACCAAGCCAAAAACTAAGAAGCCAAAGAAAGCAAAGAAACCATCAACAAAAAAGGCCGCTGCCAAGCCAAAAAAAGTAAAGTCGTCCAAGAAGACATCAGCTAAACCAAAGGCAAAGAAAGCACCAAAAAAGAAGTAACCTTCCAACTGATGTTGCCTCTGCATAGGCTGTTTTCGGCCATCAAAAGCCCTTTTAAGGGCTATCCATTTTTTAAAAAAAGAATCCAGATTGTTGTTACATCAATTCGCAGATCAAATTTATCTTAGTTTATCTCTTTTTCTTCCTGTTTTAATTTCGAAGAGGTACGTCGGCGCATTAAGGACAGGAATAAGGATTATGCCCCCCCTTTTTTTCTGTTTCCAAGATGTTTGCGCTTGTTCGACGTTAATCTTCTTGTATATGATGGGTGCATTGAGAACAAGACAAATTATTCTAGCCATTCCCACATGTTTGTTTCCAGAATATTTGCACTTGTTCGACGTTAAACTTCTTTTTGATTTGGTTTTTCGTGTTTTAACGCCACTTTCAGCTATTATCATGGCGACCAGTTTTAGTGGTGAGAGAACCATCGACCATGGGCACTTTATCACTGTCGAGTGCACCTTTTTTGTAATTTACAAAGCCAGGCGCGAACCCACGCCATGATTTGTTAGGTAATACAAGTACCTATCTCATTGAGCCACCCGTTTTATATATCGATTACAAAATGATTTTTTTACATGATATAAAGAAGCAATCTGAGACTATACAGCTATTAAACAACATATTTAAACTAGCTGAGTAAAAGTTTTTTTTTTTTGGGGGGGGGGTCTTTATCATATACAATTTGTCATGTAGTTATTTAGCAATATAAGAACAATAATGGGATAATTCTTATTTGTGAACTTTCAATTTTCGACTACTTAGAATTAATCACATTCAAACACTTCGAGGGTGTGTGTATCTCAAAACTGCATGAGATATTCACACTCTATCCACCGTTGTGCGTTTCGGTTGAAACGATATACTCATGAAATTATTTGATAAGTTGAGTTTGCTTCCCGAGTCTCGTGTTTTCACATTCGAAATGTTTCTGTTATGTGTAACTGGCCCATCAGTTGCTTTCATTTCTGTATAAAAGGCGATAGAAAAAAGGGTATACACTGAGAAATCGTTTCTAACTTTTTTTTATACAACAATGGCGAATGAAAATTTGTGTGTGTTTTCCTCGCTTAGGAATTAAATAAATTATCACGAAACATTTTCTTCCATGGTGAACATGGGATCGAAAGTCTACAAATGAACGATTTTACTACAAATTGATCTTTCTACAGCGATGAAATACCTCATTAATAAGAAAATATTTTGAAACTTATGTCGGGATAGTTGCAATGACTAATTGGTAGGGTCAGCATAAAGTGTTGATATATTTTTACTGGAGCGACGCTACGGTACTATTATAAGATTTTCTGAGGGGTGAATGTCTAATGAACATATTGGAATGTCATTTTTAACTAGTTTTTACAGAATTATAGGGAAACGTGTCGTAAAAGTCTTTGAAGAAGCACATAATTATTTCACCGAGATCGCGCAATAGATTTTATTTATGTTTTAACGGTGTCATCTTGGAGGTCCGCGTTCGCTATACATTATGGAAAATCACACTCGTCATTGCGTTATTTTCAAATTGTTATTCGTTGTGTATACATACTCTTAAAGAAAATGGCAGATATAGCAGCAGCTAAGCCAAAGAAGCCATCGGCTCGTCCAAAATATAGTGAGATGGAAACCCAGGCGATAAATATTTTGAAGAAGCGCGGAGGCTCATCACGACAAGCTGTCCTCAAATATGTCATGGCTAATTTCAACGTCGGAAAAGATGCCAAGTCAGTGAACGCTCATCTGGATCTTGCACTCGGAACCGGAGTAAAGAACAAGAGTTTGAAACAATCGAAAGGAACTGGAGCTTCTGGATCCTTCAAGGTCGGTGAAGTGAAGGCAGCCAAGAAACCCACAAAGGCAAAGAAAGCAGCTAAACCAAAAGCCGTCAAGCCAAAGAAATCAGTTGCAAAGAAGGCAGCTGTGGAAAATAATACACAGAAATCATCAACAAAAAAGGCCACAGCCAAGCCCAAAAAGGCAAAGTCATCTACGAAGACATCAGCTAAACCAAAGGCAAAGAAAGCACCAAAAAAGAAGTAAACTTCCAACTGATGTCACCTCTGCATAGGCTGTGTTCGGCCATCAAAAGCCCTTTTAAGGGCTACCCAATTTAAAAAAAAAGAATCTAGATTGTTGTTGCATCAATTCTCAAATCAAATTTAACTTATCAAGTTTTCATCTCTTTACTTCTTCTTTAATTTCGAAGAGATACTGACGTCCGCGCATTGAGAACAGGAACAAGGATTCAGATCCCCCCTTTTTGTTTCCAAAATGTTTGCGCATGTTCGACGTAAATCTCCCTGGATTTGATGGATGCCCTGAGAACAAGAAATATAGAATCTAACACCGGGGGAGGGGGGGATACACCGTACAAGATAGGGAAATCTTACCCAAGGGTGTCGGAGATTTCCCTATCTTGTACTTTTCTCGGTGTTTGATTTTGTTTCTCACTAAACACCATTCCATCAACTGGAGCGTATTCCTGCAAAATTGTTTTCCGTTGCTGGAGTGAATTGTCGATTTATCGATATGTGTCTTGGCAGTATATTAGTATATTAAAAATTATTTCACTTTGGTCAAAGGGAGGTAATTTCCTTCTTTCCGTTAGTTACCGTAACAAGGGAGAGTACTTTATTATTTACTCAAAGTAAACACATTGATACGGTAGAAAGGGGTGAGAAAATGTCGCATATCGTGAAATGTGCAAGATCGATAAATCGTTAGCTAGCAGAATAGTATACATAGATAAATTCAAAAATACTTATGTAGTGAAATCGTGGTTTTATTCAAATTCAAATTAAAATACTTTATTGGATAAAGCACAGTAGATTACATGCATTTGCGTATATGAAAAAGACAATACTAAATTGAAAATAACTTGTGTCACAACGTTTTGTCCCTTATTTTATTGAAGTACCTGTACCAAGCCAGGGAAGTGATCGGTCATGTATATATGTATTTGGCTGTATCGAGTGTGCCTCTTTTTATGAATTTTGATATTTGATTTTGGCATTGTTCCAACAGAGTGGAATTTTTTGTTTTTCATTTTATTTAAACAATGCAATAAGCTTGAATTAAATCAAATCAATTCGAACAAGGGGGAATCGTGCCCGAGATCGTATAGTAGTTGGATTTACAACTACCTATGCAATCAGTGCCTATCACCACTGATGTTGTGAGTTCGAACCTCGATCAGGGCGAGGTGTACAACATTATGTGATAACGTTTGTCAGTGACTTGCGATAGTTCGGTGGTTTTCTCCGAGTCCTCCTATTTTCTCCACCAATAAAACTAACCGCCACGATATAGCTGAAATTTTGTTGAAAGTGGCGTTAAACACCATCAAATAAACAAATATCAATTTGAACAGCAATAATTAATAATATTAGTACCAGGAAAGGCAGATACGTATATTCCAGATAATCACCAGAGAACCTCGGAGTACAGAAATAGGAATTGCTGATCAGGTTTAAGGGGATATGACTACTCATAAACGATTGTCTTCTGTTTTTAAGGTTGGGCCCATAAGACTAGTTTAATCTGCCAATAGAAGTACCTGTACCACGTTTGGAATGTAGATAGTCATGTATTTGTGTGTTACAGATATCGATTGTGCCTCTTTTAACGATTTTTTTTATTGTATTTTAGAACTGTTCCGACAATGTGGTATTATTGACTTTTATTTTATTACCCAAAATATTGTACGTACGGAATCGTGATTTATAGTTTGTAAGTTTGTAAGCGAATATCTATGGACAGTTACTTGTTTGACTTTAAGCAATGATTAATCAATGAACGAATCTATCGTGAATACCAGAGAAATGCTAGTAAGAAATGATATGGATGTAAATGAACATGAGAGACAATTTTATACTTTAGCACAAATTAAAGTAAAGGAACATCGCTATGATTGCTGTTCTACATGTCACAGTCATAGTAGGGTCTGCAATAATAAACATACATCATCCTGTAATTGAAGAGTGAAACGGTCCCTAGCCTGCTTTAGTCCTGCCGATAATTGCTACATCTAGACAACTTTGTCGTTTTGATGACACTTGTTTATATATAGTCCGATCCGATCGTACCGTTGGTTCTAAGGTGCCGTATATTCATGTGCAATTACAATCAATTTTCTCTACCATGTTTTTTTTTAAATGTAACTATATCACGGTATCATGGGACCCCAGTATAATTTCATTTCCCATATGTGGGGGCAGTATGAAATTTCATCAGAGGGCTATGGATATTGCAACTTATCAAGTTTCGTCTCTTTTTTCTTCTTCAAAACACTTCGAGAGTATGCAGTGCCGGATTTAGATCAAGAGAGGCCCTAGGCTACTAGTAATCCACTTGTGAGGCCCCCTCCCAATTGCCCACCTTCACGACTGGAGGAAGATGGAAGTGTGTTTAATCAATTTCTGTAAAGGCAAAGATGATGAAGGGTGTTTAATCAATTTCAGTAAAGGCAAAGATGATGAAGGGTGTTTAATCAATTTCAGTAAAGGCAAAGATGATGAAGTGTGTTTAATCAATTTCAGTAAAGGCAAAGATGATGAAGTGTGTTTAATCAATTTCTGTAAAGGCAAAGATGATGAAGGGTGTTTAATCAATTTCAGTAAAGGCAAAGATGATGAAGGGTGTTTAATCAATTTCAGTAAAGGCAAAGATGATAAAGGGTGTTTAATCAATTTCAGTAAAGGCAAAGATGATGAAGTGTGTTTAATCAATTTCTGTAAAGGCAAAGATGATGAAGTGTGTTTAAAATTCTGCAATATTCTGAAATGGAGTGCAACTGTGTAAGGAACATTACTGAAAGGTTGTTTAGAAAGTACAGTACGATATGACAGCATAAGTGTGAAAGTCCAATAACAGTATTAAAAATATTATACACCTTGGCCGGAGGCCCCTTAAATTTTAAGGCCTTAGGCTTCAGCCTATCGAGCCTACAGGTAAATCCGGCACTGAGAGTATGTATATATCTAAAAACTACATGATATATTTACACTCTATCCACCATTGTGTGTTTGGATTGAAACGAGTCTGTCGTGTTTCCCATGAAATGTTTTTGTTATGTGTATAACTGACCCATTATTCCGTGGTACTTAAAAGTACATATACGTGTATTTGTTTTTAAACTTTTAACTAGCTGCTAGGTGTACAAGTTTCACTGGGGTAAAGCTGATGACCGTAACTGTAAATTACGGTCATCCCAAGATGTCGGACATGAAATTAGCTAAGAATCTTCTTTGTGGATTAAATTGTTTCTATAATGTATTTTAAATGATAACATGCATTATAGTACGATAGTAATCTATGAACTTTTCACAAGGAAATCACAAATTACGACTGAAAAATGTATATGAAAGAGAAAATCCGATTTAAGAAAAACGCTAAGATGACCGTAACTGAAAACTGCAATTACGGTCATCTTAGCGATTTTTTAAAATCGGATTTTCTCTTTCATATACATTTTTCAGTCGTAATTTGTGATTTCCTTGTGATAAGTTCATAGATTACTATCGTACCAATGCATGTGCCATTTAAAATACATTACAGAAACAATTTAATCGACAATAAAGATTCTTACCCGATTCCACGCCCGCCATCTTGGGATGACCGTAATTGCAGTTACGGTCATCAGCTTTACACCAGTGAAGTTTGGTGTTTTATCATCTTTGTGGTCAAGGGGAGGTAACTCTAAATGAATGTTTTAGTATTTTAATAGGGCCCAAAATCAGGCTAACAATCATTAAAAGAATATAAATTGTACTTTAAGCCATGCATTTTATTTCAAAGTCGTATCCATTTAAGGTGTTAAATCACTAAGTAATGTTATTGAATTTTTCTCTGTAGATTTGTGCATGAGTGAATTTGTAGCATATCTGGCAATTTTGTCTGAAGTTTAACATTTCTGATACCATATAAAGTCATCAAATATTGGAGAAATCCGTGACTATTAAAATCAGCTAAGTGTTTAACATTCTAGTACAACGCATACATCAACTTCATCGCCTCGAAAGATAACCTGTCATCACCATGTATGATGAATGATGATATGGCGGGGGAAAATCCTTATTCAGAGTTCTTTCGTGGGAGAACAATACTCGGATTTTGTTTTTTCTCTCGTATGCACTTACTTCTGTGCATATCAATGTTTGATATTTTAATCGACTACATTGTTGCTGAGTGGAGAAATGTATTTGGCATTTTCTGATTCACAAATTTATTTTATGCAATTTTCCAGATCATGCTGCCATGGCCAGTTGCTTTCCTGTCATCATGGATCACGTTTGCTTACGATGGTCATTAGATCCGATGATACCCCCTCCCTTTCCCCCCTCCCCTAGACCCATATTTGTCTCGTCTCGCTGCTACCGATTTGTTCTCTCAACGTCAGTTAAGCTTTTCCCTGTGTCCACAAACCTAGCCCCCACTTGCACAAAATACAAATTTCACTTTCCTGCGACCCCCTTTCAAAAGGTAATCTTTTCATTTTAAACATACAGTAATCTTTCAAGAGTTTATGACTCCTTGTTTGGGCCACAATTGATCATTCACTCAATGTCACGACAGGGCCGCCTTTTAAACAGCATTATAGGCCCCCATGCATCCCTACATACACAACCATCACGTGAATAAAATGTAGATACAATTAAATATATATGTATTGTTTTGGTATTTGAGGGTTCATGTCCTAAAACAATGTCCAGCTCGTCTTTACCCCCCGTTGTGTGTAGGAGGGCTCATGTCCTAAAACAATGTCCAGCTCGTCTTTACCCCCAGTTGTTTGTAGGAGGGTGCATGTCCTAAAACAATGTTTAACTCGTCTTTGCCCCCAGTTGTTTGTAGGAGGGCTCATGTCCTAAAACAATGTCCAGCTCGTCTTTACCTCCAGTTTTTTGTAGGAGGGCTCATGTCCTAAAACAATGTTCAGTTCGTCTTTACTCCCAGTTGTTTGTAGGAGGGCTCATGTCCTAAAACAATGTTCAGTTCATCTTTACCCCCAGTTGTTTGTAGGAGGGCTCATGTCCTAAAACAATGTTCAGTTCGTCTTTACCCCGAGTTGTTTATAGGAGGGCTCATGTCATAAAACAATGTCCAGCTCGTCTTTACTCCCAGTTGTTTGTAGGAAAGCCCATGTCATAAAACAATGTGCAGTTCGTCTTTACCCCCAGTTGTTTGTAGGAGGGCTCATGTCCTAAATGTTCAGTTCGTCTTTACTCCCAGTTGTTTGTAGGAGGGATCATGTCCTAAAACAATGTTCAGTTCGTCTTTACTCCCAGTTGTTTGTAGGAGGGCTCATGTCATAAAACAATGTTCAGTTCGTCTTTACTCCCAGTTGTTTGTAGGAGGGCTCATGTCATAAAACAATGTGCAGTTCGTCTTTACTCCCAGTTGTTTGTAGGAGTGCTCATGTCCTAAATGTTCAGTTCGTCTTTACTCCCAGTTGTTTGTAGGAGGGGTCTTGTCATAAAACAATGTGCAGTTCGTCTTTACTCCCAGTTGTTTGTAGGAGGGCTCGTGTCATAAAACAATGTGCAGTTCGTCTTTACTCCCAGTTGTTTGTAGGAGGGCTCATGTCATAAAACAATGTGCAGTTCGTCTTTACTCCCAGTTGTTTGTAGGAGGGCTCATGTCATAAAACAATGTTCAGATCGTCTTTACCCCCAGTTGTTTGTAGGAGGGCGCATGTCCTAAAACAATGTGCAGATCGTCTTTACTCCCAGTTGTTTGTAGGAGGGCTCATGTCTTATTTACGTTATTTGTGTTTGTTTGTTTATAGTTGTATCAAACACGTATTGACTATATGAGTAACAAGACGGGTGGCTTACAAGAGGCAGGATCTGCTTACCCTTCGCGAGCACGTGGGTTAAACTCCGATTTTTGATGGGATTCATGTTGTAAATCTTTTTATTTTTCTGTGTTGTGTTTTGTTAATTGTTGCGTTTGTCGTGGTCCTGTGTATTGTGTCCAATGTTGCCAGTGTCTTTGGATTGTCCATTCTTGATTGCCCCTTCGGTTTTCTCTAACTTTTATTTTCATCCTGTGTATTGTATGCCCAATGTTGCCAGTGTCTTTAGATTGTCCATTCTTGATTGCCCCTTCGGTTTTCTCGAACTTTTATTTTCATCCTGTGTATTGTATGCCCAGTGTTGCCAGTGTCTTTTGATTGGCCATTCTTTATTGCCCTTCGGTTTTCTCTAACTTTTATTTTCATCCTGTGTATTGTATGCCCAGTGTTGCCAGTGTCATTTGATTGGCCATTCTTTATTGCCCTTCGGTTTTCTCTAACGTTTATTTTCATCCTGTGTATTGTATTCCCAATGTTGCCAGTGTCATTTGATTGGCCATTCTTTATTGCCCTTCGGTTTTCTCTAACTTTTATTTTCATCCTGTGTATTGTATGCCCAGTGTTGCCAGTGTCTTTGGATTGTCCATTCTGGATTGCCCCTTCGGTTTTCTCTTACGTTTATTTTATATATTTCCTTCACATATTGCGTCATATAATGAATTAGTAAATGTGTTTTGATGTACACCAAACGTTTAAGAATAATTATACCAATTTTAAAAGTCACTAGACGTTAAAATTGCCGGTATTTGTCTTTTAAATAAAGGCACTAGACTTAAAAATATTTGGCTTTTAAATAAAGGCACTATACGTTAAAAATATTTGGCTTTTAATATTTGGCTTTTAAATAAAGGTACTATATGTTAAAAATATTTGGCTTTTAAATATTGTGACTATGGGGGATACTGTTATGCTGAAGGATAATCCAGACATGCGTCATGTGCACTAAATCATATATCTACGTTTTCATTGGATAACCACATTCAATTGGCGACACTGGACACAATACACAGGATGAAAATAAAAGAGAAAACCGAAAGGGACAATCAAGAATGGCCAATCCAAAGACACTGTCAACATTGGGCACACAATACACAGGATGAAACTAAACGTTAGAGAATTAGTAGTTAAAACAATACTCGCTGGCGTTAGTGAATGTTGTGTTGTTCTGTTATTGCATTTCCAAGGCAGACAATTACCAAAAGATAAACGTGCTTCTACCAACGAATACAATATACTACATGAGCATTCTGAGTACTTAATTCTATCTGGTCAATAGGTACAAGGCTGGAATAAATGTTTGAAAATACAAAGGGGGAAATCAGAAGCCGTAAATCGAAAGAAACATAATATGTGTAATGGCACACTAACAACAGTGCTTGTGTCGACACATTAGTATCACATACTCGAACTGATTTCTTAAATTTGAATACTCAGACTGACACAGTGTCATCGCATAATCAATCTAACAAAGATCAACATGGTATGAATGATCAATAGATAAATATGAAGTTTGATTTGGATTTTACTGTATCAACATTAATACTGAGGGCTAACTTGCCCGCCCTTTCTCTCCCCAAAAAGGGTTATGTTTCAATGTATCCATTGTTGGCTCTGAATACTGAATCACGTGATCACTGCACCACATCTCAAGTTAGCCCTCAGTATTAATGTTGATACAGTAAAATCCAAATCAAACTTCATATTTATCAATCTTCGTTTAATTTTACAATTAGCAATAGTTCCGTATATAAAGTACAAGTATAGCATAACAGGGTAATACTGACAATACCACTATCACAAACCATAGACAAGCAGGTGATAATACTGACAATATCACTATCACAAACCATAGACAAGCAGGTGA
>MJUT01008999.1:482877-493936 GCA_002080005.1 Gigantidas platifrons | reverse complement strand
GACATGAATGACAATACATCTGATCATTGTCCGATGTCGGCCGAGTTAAAGTGGGAGACCCATGTAGATACAATGACATGAATGACAATACATCTGATCATTGTCCGATGTCGGCCGAGTTAAAGTGGGAGACCCATGTAGATACAATGACATGAATGACAATACATCTGATCATTGTCCGATGTCGGCCGAGCTTATTGTAAATATTAACTTAGATAAGTCTACAGCGACAAAATCAAAGTGTCAACAAAGAGTATTGTGGCACAAAATAGACAATCTACAGTATAAGCAATTACTACAAGATAAACTAGACACAAACTGGAAGGAATGTAGAACTATTTAAGGTGATTTAACCACATTGTGTAAAGAACTGATAAATACAATGACACTAGCAAATAAGGAATTAATTGCCTAGTATGATCTAGTACGCCGCCGAAAGCGCCGGGAAAACTTAGATTATGGAACCCAAACATAGCTAGAGCTGCTAAAGTATCCAAAGAAAAGCATTGGATGTGGAAATCTGCAGGATCACCACTAGATACATCCAATCAACTATATATAGATAGACTTGAATCTAAGAAAGGTATACGTAAATTTCAAAGACAAGAAGTTGCTATGCGGCGTGAGAGAGACTTTAAAACTATTATATCATCAGTACAAGTGAAATCGGATAAAGCATTTCAAATCATCCGTTTCATCTTCAAGTGAGATCTTGTATGTCAATAACGTTTTAATAGATAAACCGGAAGATATTATGAATACTTGGACAAAGCATTTTAAATCACTGGCTACACCATCCATTAACCATACATATGACTCTGATTACTTAGATATGATTTGTATTGAACTTGAATCCATACTGAATATACATGACTTAATGAAGAAATTTAATGTTAAAGACTTTATATTTACAAGAGCCAATGTAAGAACTGCTATCAAGAAGCTTAACACTGGAAAATCACCAGATATATGTGGACTTACGACTGAACATGTACAGTATGCATCAGAAAGTGTTGTACCACAACTAACAGAATTATTTAATTCCTTTATTGAACACCAGACTTTTTAAAAGTTGAACTCTTGACTCCAGTTTTCAAAAATAAAGGAGGAAAGACAAATCCATGTAATTACAGAGGTATTACTGTCTCACGACACTGCTCAAGATATTTGAAATACTACTCAAAAGCCATTACAACCATATTCTCAAGCCTATTCAGCATAAGCTTCAAAGAGGATTCACAGAAAAAGTCTCTCACTTGAATGCTGCCTTCTTGCTACATGAAGTTTTACTAGACTGTAAGATCACTGGGAAACCTTTGAAAGTCGCATTAGGGAACGTTCATTTAACTTGAAGGGGAGGGGGGGTTATGGTTTTTTCCTAAAATCCTAAAATTCCCAATGTTGCTGAAAACAATATTCTGATTTTGGTGGAGGAAATAAAATAATCTGATTCAGAGTTGTTGTCATATAACCTAATGTTAAATTCTGGAAAAAAAAATTCTCGCTTTGCGCGACATAAAAAATAAATATTCTAACTCTCGTGTTATCCGAAAAAAATTTTCTGAACGAAAAAAAAAACCATAACAACCCCACCAACCCCCCCCCCTCCCTGGAAGTTAAATGGTCGGTCGCTTACTAGACGTTAAGGATGCGTTCGATACAGTATGTCATGAGAGTCTTCTACGTAAACGTTTTCATGACGGCCTACAGGGTGATATATGGATCTTAATCAGACAATTGTATATGAATGCAACAAGTTAAGTCAACAGGTTGAGAAACCATTCAGAGGAATTTAGTATATTACAAGGCGTGAGACAAGGTGGTATTACCTTATCGGACCTTTTTAAGCACTTTAATCATCAGCTTATATAGAACATACAGAGAGAAGCATGTACTGTGAGTTTGGGATCTATATATCTTGGTACACCCGTATGTGCAGATGATTTATGCATTATAACTGAATCTACAGATGACATGCAGAATGCACTCAATTTGTGTACAAGTTGTAGTTAACTAGAACGATTCCAATTTCAAGGAATAAAGAGTAACATAATGAACTTTACCAATAAGAAAAACATAGCTGAACTGTCAAACTTTGTCTGTGATGAAAAGATCCCACCAACGGATAAAGGGAAACATCTTGGAATAACTAGAGATATTAAAACATTAGGTGTAGAATCAACAGTGACTGAAAACATCAGAAAAGCAAGGAATGCTATGTATCATATTATGGGAGTATGACTTCACGGGAAGAATGGGCTGAACTCAAAATACTCATATTATTTATACACTATATATGTATTGCCAATTCTTCTGAATGGAATGGAAGTACTCATACCAACTGGACGAAATCTAGAAAACTTGGAACTTTTCCATAGAAAGACTTTGAAACAATTGTTGACTTTACCAAACAATGTTCCTGAATCAGCAATTTTCACTATTTTGTGTGTGGAACCAATTCAGTCACTTATACATAAAAAAAAGTACTAACACTTTTACGAAACATGTCTGATCAGGATGATTCAACAGAAAAAGAACTCATAAGGAGACAATTGTGCTTAAAGGGCTTCCATAGCAACAGCTGGATCTCTTTTGTCAGGACAATCTTGACTCAATATAGTTTACCATCACTACATGATATACTGAATCTTGTATCATCAAAGTCGTTGTGGAAGAAAACTATATCAACTCGTACTGGGAGACATCCATAAATAGACAGTTGAGTTTATATCAATCATTGATATTCTTGAGATCTTCAAACTATACTATTGGAAAATGCCATCACTGCTTAGAAAGTGTAAATAGCACCATGAGAGATGTCCAAAGACTAACAGTTAAACTCAGACTTATGACTGGTACATATCATCTACAAACCAATAGATCACATTTTAACCAACATGAGATTGACACAACTTGTCCACTGTGTAAAGACTCAACTGATGATAGAGAGCATTTCATAGCAGAATGTACTGTGTTGGCATCCGTGAGATCAAAATACTACAGAGAAATACAGAAATATATCAATATTAACTCAGACTTTTTATCATCGAAGTAAACCATTGCCATGTATGTATTGAACATCAATGAATATGCTCTACCACAACACTTGGCCACCTGCAACATCACTCAAATAGAGACTTTATTTCGAAAACTTGTTTTTGAACTCCATACCCTGACTTTTATTTTATTTTATAGTATTGAAAATATTTTTAATCAACACGATAGGAGGGATATACCGGACAAGAAGAATGGCAAAAAGACACACAAAATAAAGAAAACGTGACAAAAAATTATCTACTAAACACTATGTGAAAAACTAATGACTGAGCAACAACAATACCACAAAAAGTGTAAGCCAAACTTAGAAATGACCAAATCTACAGGGGCCGCTAACAGTCAAAACCCCATACATACTATTATGTATATATCAATTTGTCCTCTGATAAAAACGCCATTACACGCCTTTCGACCACCACTGAAACGTCTGCTATTAAAAGTACAAATCCTGTAAAATAACATTATATTCATCTGAACGAATTGCACAATTGTTGAAAAGTATTCTTTCACTTGATTACTGATGACAACAAAATGGTATTGACTATCAACATCTTGGTTCAATGTTGACAATTGTTTCACTATTATGTCTTACGATGGCTTTGCTATGTTATATTTAAATCATGATTGAGGTCATTGGGGTCATTTGTTTTCTTTAGCATGTACAGCAGTAGTTATTAATGTCAGATAATGTTCTCCGAAAACACACATTCTTTATACCCCGTGGACATTTTGAATGTACAAATTTTATGAATTATTAACCAATCAAATTGTCGCTTCTAGCTATTGATTGCTACGAGCTTCTACATTCAAAGTTGACTGACGATTTGAACTACATCGATTAATATTCTTTAAAAATATTGCATAGTCAAATGTAGATAAGGAACCGTATTTTTGAATATGATATATCATGAATAATTGTGTGTATTTTTAGACATTTCTGTAGATGCAAAACTTTGACGTGAGCTTCGTAAAATTTCGTGGTTACCCATCTTGGTATAATAGTATATATATATGGTTTTGGGTCTTGCCGTGCGATGATTGTTGCCGCTCCTGTGTTCCAATCAATATCTGCCACTACTATGGTTTGTGATTTGAACTCTCGCTCGTCCGTAAGGAAGGGTACATCATACGACCTTATGACAGTCATGTGACCAAGTTGTCAGTGAGAAAAGTTGAAGATACCAAAGTGGTAATCAGAAGTGTAATTCGAAGAGGAGCAAACAACACAGTAACCAAAAGAAAAAACGTCAAAAGCACAAACAACAAGCCACAAAACCATACACAGAAAAAAAAGACCGAGCAACACGAACCCCACTAAAAACCGCGGGTGAACTAAGGTATCTTGTTCCCAATGTTTCCTATGTCTTTATTCCCAATGTTTCCTATGTCTTGTTCCCAGTGTTTCCAGTCTTGTTCCCAATGTTTCCTATGTCTTGTTCCCAATGTTTCCTATGTCTTTATTCCCAATGTTTCCTATGTCTTTATTCCCAATGTTTCCTATGTCTTTATTCACAATGTTTCCTATGTCTTGTTCCCAGTGTTTCCTATGTCTTTATTCCCAATGTTTCCTATGTCTTTATTCCCAATGTTTCCTATGTCTTGTTCCCAATGTTTCCTATGTTTTGTTCCCAATGTTTTCTATGTCTTGTTCCCAATGTTTCATATGTCTTGTTCCCAATGTATCCTATGTCTTTATTCCCAATGTTTCCTATGTCTGTATTCCCAATGTTTCCTATGTCTTGTTCCCAATGTTTCCTATATTTTGTTTCCAATGTTTCCTATGTCTTGTTCCCAGTGTTTCCTGTCTTGTTCCCAATATTTCCTATGTCTTGTTCCCAGTGTTTCCTGTCTTGTTTCCAATGTTTCCTATGTCTTGTTCCCAGTGTTTCCAGTCTTGTTCCCAATGTTTCCTATGTCTTGTTCCCAGTGTTTCCAGCTTTGTTCCCAATGTTTCCTATGTCTTTATTCCCAATGTTTCCTATGTCTTTATTCCCAATGTTTCCTATATCTTGTTCCCAATGTTTCCTGTCTTTGTTCCCAATGTTTCCTATGTTTTGTTCCCAGTGTTGCATGTGTCTCTCTGTATTGTCAATTCTTGATTGCTTCCTGTAGAATTGCTCTAACCGCTATTAAGATAATTTTACATAAAAATAATAAATATCAATTTCACCATTAATTTCCAACGATGATTAAAATACTGTTAAATGATTCCAGACTAACAAAATGAATTAAAAAATAGATATTCGTAGAAAATCGTTAATTACGTAACAGCATTGTCTGCTGTATTTATTTTTAGAATTTGTTATGTAGGCCTATGTCATTTAAATCAATTTCAGATTACAGCAGACGAACCTATTGATTTCACCTGACGTCTGTAAAAGTAAGGTCCTGTATTTTTGGTGGGTTACATAACTAAAGTTACCTAAAGTTAACCTGAAAATGACGTAAACATGACATTTGATATTTAAATACTTTGTTTGGAAAAAAATAAATAAAATAAGATAAAATACACTGTAATATAATTTATATCCTTGAATGCACAATGTGCATAATATACACATGAACGTACATGTATAAATAAGACTGTCGTTTAAATGTAGAACGAAGTGCAACTATATAGAGGTCACCATCGCGTGGCAGTTAGCAGACGATTGTTACGTAATCGGTAAAGACGACAAAGTGAGGTTCAGTGAAAAATGGTTGAGTACGAGTTATTCAATTATTACTAAGTTCGTTTTTATGTAAGTATACAGTTTTAAATTACTAAAGGTTATTTTACTTCATGTTACATGTATTTAAAATATTTTATTTTTATTTCCGTTAAGTAGAGCATATCTTTTCTATGACATTTTGAAAATGTCATATTTTATTTAAAGAGATCTATCGGATTATAAAATGGATGGAAATTTTATCATATATTTCCCCGGATTTTTATAACCTCCTGTGTCAGTCTGTTTAGCATACTTTTCAATTCTGGTTTGACCTATATTTGTCTGACATTGTTACGCAAGTATTATGCATATGTTATGATGAGATTTAACATCATAATATACATGATGTGGTGGGATGAATCTAGGTGTGATATTTATATTCTTTTTCTAGCATATATGACTGTTTTACCACATTGTTTCAATCCTGGAAATGAAAATTTGAATTTATTGGTCCGAATCAAATTCTTAATAAAAGCTGAAACATTTACTGGTCCGAGCAAAGTTTTACTGGTCTTGGACCGGAGGACTGACCGTGATTATCGTGAGGACTGTTGATTCAGGGCCGAATTATCCTATAGGCTGAAGCATTATGCCCCTCAAGTTTGGGGAACCATGCTTAAGCATTTTCAAATATAAATTTATTTTGAAAAATTAGTATAATATTTCAATATTTTTCATTGCTGAATAATTCATTTAGTATGATATCTGCATCTAAGGGGCGCCATAATTTTATTAGCCACACAAGTCGTAGTGATCATTCTTTGTCTAATTAGAATTGACATGTTATGATTTTTTTTCATTGTTTGTACTCATAAATATATTTTGAAAGTTTGGCTTTTCAGTCTGTTGTGATTCGGGTACTCCCCCCGATTGTTTGATGGGGTCCGTGTTACTCATCTTTGTAGTTTTCTGTGTTGTGTTTTTTGCTTTGTTTGTTTTCGTTCTATGTCTAATGCTGCCTTTTTCTCTAGATTCTCCATTCTTGAATGCTCTTCTTTCTCATCTTTTTAGTTTTATGTGTTGTGTTTCTGCTTTGTTTGTTTTCGTTCTATGCTTAATGCTGCCTGTTTCTCTAGATTCTCCATTCTTGATTGCTCTTCTGTCTCATCTTTTTAATTTTTTTGTTGTGTTTTTGCTTTGTTTGTTTTCGTTCTATGTTTAATGTTGCCTGTTTCTCTAGATTGTCCATTCTTGAATGCTCTTCTGTCTCATCTTTTTAGTTTTCTGTGTTGTGTTTTTTGCTTTGTTTTCGTTCTATGTTTAATGTTGCCTGTTTCTCTAGATTGTCCATTCTTGATTGCTCTTCTGTCTAATCTTTTTAGTTTTCTGTGTTGTGTTTTTTGCTTTGTTTGTTTTCGTTCTATGCTTAATGCTGCCTGTTTCTCTAGATTCTTCCATTCTTGATTGCTCTTCTGTCTCATCTTTTTAGTTTTCTGTGTTGTGTTTTTTGCTTTGTTTGTTTTCGTTCTATGCTTAATGCTGCCTGTTTCTCTAGATTGTCCATTCTTGATTGCTCTTCTGTCTCATCTTTTTAGTTTTCTGTGTTGTGTTTTTTGCTTTGTTTGTTTTCGTTCTATGTCTAATGCTGCCTGTTTCTCTAGATTCTCCATTCTTGAATGCTCTTCTGTCTCATCTTTTTAGTTTTCTGTGTTGTGTTTCTGCTTTGTTTGTTTTCGTTCTATGTCTAATGCTGCCTGTTTCTCTAGATTCTCCATTCTTGAATGCTCTTCTGTCTCATCTTTTTAGTTTTCTGTGTTGTGTTTTCGTTCTATGTTTAATGCTGCCTGTTTCTCTAGATTCTCCATTCTTGAATGCTCTTCTGTCTCATCTTTTTAGTTTTTTTGTTGTGTTTTTGCTTTGTTTGTTTTCGTTCTATGTCTAATGTGCGCCTGTTTCTCTAGATTCTCCATTCTTGATTGCTACTCTCGTTTTGTCTAGCATTTATATCAGCATTGCTACAACTGACATGATATAATTATAATTTAGTACTCAGAAAGCACATCTAGTTTATCTCATAATTAATCGGCTGCGTTGAAAATAGTGCAAATAGAACAGCATAACGTTATTTATTGGCGCCACTGGTCAGTGAGTAATTCTCAGCAACTACTAATGTGCTGAATTCTCATGGACAAGCACAATGTTGTGCCCATTTTTTATACAAGAGTCAAGAAGATGGTCCCTTGAAAATTTTACTCAAATATTCTTTCGATAACATTTGGATTAACGCCACTTTCAACAATATTTCAACTATATCATGGCGACCAGTTTTAGTGGTGGAAGAAGCCGGAGAGAATCACCGACCATGGTCAAGCAACTGGTAAGCTTTATCACTTGCGACTGCGAGTCGAATTCACCTTTTTTTGACATTTACAAAGCCGGGTGCGAACCCACGCCGTATTGGTGATAGGCTTGTTATGAATTGTTAGGTAATCCAACTACCTAACACATTGAGCCACCCGGGCCCTGAATTGCTCAATGACCAGCAACACATTTACAATACATGGTAAAGATAAAGTATTGCTTTGCTTTTCTTATTCCCAAAGACGTTTATATTAGTTGGCTTTCTATCTCTTGACAATATCTGATCGTACATGATGATGGTCATTCCAGAAACGTGCCGTGCGCACATTCCAGAAAGGTGCCGTGCGCACTACATTCCTATCTCTTGACAATATCTGATCGTACATGATGATGGTCATTCCAGAAACGTGCCGTGCGCACTACATTTTTTAATAAGCACATAATCTAAGCAGTTATCAACCTAACCATGTCGTAATACAAAGAAAGATTGGCATATAAATACAAACGTTGCTGATAACTTGGATGGGTAATGGTGTTTGTCATCATTTTCAGCAATCAATCAAATATGCCTTGACAATCAGACTTATTGGAGGAAGGGTGGCGTGATATTTCAGGCAGATAATATAATGAACAGGTAAAGCCGAGGCCTTAGAGTCTTAGGTATATGTCTAGAAACCTTACACTTGGATGGTCAACTATACCGTGACTTATTGGTTGGCATTCCAGGCAGATATAATGAACTGGTAAAGCCAAGACCTTAGAGTCTTAGGTATATGTCAAGAAACCTTACACTTGGATGGTCAACTATACCGTGACTTATTGGTTGGCATTCCAGGCAGATATAATGAACTGGTAAAACCATGGCCTTAGATAGATATCTAGAAACCTAACACTTGGAGGGAGGGATGGGGAGATATACCAGACAGATATAATGAACTGGTAAAGCCAAGGCCTTAAAGTCTTGGGTATATGTCTAGAAACCTTACATTTGGGTGGGTAGCGTTGCCCGAACCCTATGTTAATGGTGTTAGGCTTGTGAGTTGATGTGTCCACGCAATACAGGAATATGATAGGTCATGTATATGTGTGTTAAGAGGTATCGATTTTTTCCTATTTGTACGACTTTTTTGCTATTAGATTTTAGAATTGTTCCGACGGTGTGGTATTTTTTGTTTTTCTATTAGATTTTGTAACTGTTCCGAAAATGTGGTATTTTTTGTTTTTCAATTAGATTTTAGAATTGTTCCCACGGTGTGATATTTTTTGTTTGTTTTTCATTTTATCCACAAAAATATAAAAATAATAATAAGATAAACGTGAACATAAAGGTCGTGTCAGTCTACGGATAAAATCTTGTTCAATTCATGGAATGTGAGAGGACATGTATATGTGTAAGAGTACTTTTATTCCGTCCGGTGTATAGAATTTTCGGTTAGGGTTAGGGTTAGAATTACCATGGAAAAAAATAACCTAGTGCAATAATTCCTCTGGAAATTATACACTAGTGTAACTTATCCTCTGGAAAGAATACAATGGGGGAAAGAAAACACTGTTCCATGTGTTAAGAAGTATCGATTTTTCTTATTTGTACGATTTTTTTCTATTAGAATTTTAGAATTGTTCCCACGGTGTGGTATTATTTGTTTTTCATTTTATCCATTAAACAAAAAATAAATAAATAAATAAGATAAACGTGATCGTAAAGGTCATGTCGGACTACAGGTGAAATCCAGTTCAATTCATGACCTTGATCCTATTAATAAAATTACTTCCTGGTTCGTTATTTTAATTGTAGCCATCGTTCCGGGACGGAGGATACGTCAATATGTTCATACAAGAATTATGATGTAACATGGAATTCGATTTACATTTAAAATGAGAATTGTAACATATGGTATTAGTATTGATAACCAACCATATGTTGATTGCTTGAACGCCTTTATATATCTTTATATCTTTATTGCATATAAAACCCATTTGGGTATATAATAATAATAATAATAATAATAATAGCAATACATGTATATACAAACATAAACTAACATTAAACAGACAATGTATATATATAAACAAATACAACTACCACTGTTTGATGAAAACAATATTGTGTTTTATATGATTTAACCAACGTGAACCTCATATTCAGGTGCAATCAGAAAAAGGACATGTACACTTCAGAGAAACTGGCAACATAGACAAGACGAAGACAAACAAAACAAAAACACAACACAATATGTGTTGGGCACCGCTATACGCAATCAAACACAAATACCGTAAAAATTTGACCATACCAAAATGGGTTAATCAGAAGGCAAGAAAATACAATGAACCAAAGGAAACCCCTATGAGCTTGACTGCAATCGATATCAGGGGCGGATCCAGGATTTCAAGTTAGGGGGTGCGCACTTAAAAAAATCGCGCCGAGCGGAGGGAGTATTTCATATTTTTTCCAATTTCATGGGAGGGGGGGGGGTGGGCGCCGGGTGCGCCTCCCCCTCCCCCCGCTGGATCCGCCCCTGGATATGTGTTGTGTTTTTTGTTTGTTTGTCTTCGTCTTGTGTGCCCTGTGTTGCCAGTTTCTCTGGATTGTCCATTTTTGATTGCCCCTTCGGTATTCTCTACACGTTTATCTATAGTGGACGCCTACATGTATATAATTTTTTTTTAATATCTAAAATGAAATTCAATTTATTATTTAAAATGAGAACTGTAATATAAGCATTATGTTGATTGCTCACGGTTCTATAATCGAATTAATAACAATGGGGAAAAAAAGAAGAAAAACCATATAAGCTTGACTATATTCTATATAGTGGACGCTTACATGTATGTACAAAAATTAATATCTAAAATGAAACTCGATTTACTATTTAAAATGAGAACTGGAATACAAGTATTGATGACCAAACAGTATGTTGATTGTTCACGACTTTATAATCATAGTAATAAAACTAAACGTTAGAGAATACCAAGGGGGCAATCAGAAAAGG
>MJUT01008999.1:453750-475209 GCA_002080005.1 Gigantidas platifrons | reverse complement strand
GAGTGATGGTGAGTACTGTACATTTATCTGGGTGGAAAGCCATAAGCCAATCGGATTCCCACCTTGCAGCTGCATCAAGGTCAGATTGTAGTTTCTTGCAGTCGTCCTGACATGTTATTTCTTTATAAATGATACTGTCATCTGCAAAGAGTCTTAGTTTGCTGTGTGTAGGATATTCCGGAAAGTCATTGATATAAATTAGGAAAAGAATTGGGCCGAGTACTGTACCCTGTGGAACGCCTGATGTAACTGGCACTGTGTTAGATGTTACTCCATCAATTACTACTGTTTGTGTTCTATCTGTTAAAAATGCCTGAATCCAGTTTAGAGTATGGGTTTGTATTCCGTAATATTTCAGTTTGTATAATAATCTACGGTGGGAAACTTTATCGAATGCTTTGGCAAAATCCATAATAATCAAGTCTGTTTGTATATTTTTGTTATTGTTGGTATTTAATTCTTGTATGAACTGAAGGAGTTGTGACTCACATGATCTTGCTTTTCTGAAACCATGTTGTAAATCATATAAAATATTGTTTGAGTCGAGGTGTTTCATAATGTTGCTGGTTATTACGTGTTCCATCAGTTTACAGCAGATGCATGTTAAAGATATTGGTCTGTGATTTTCTGCTTTGTATCTTTCTCCCTTTTTGAATGCTGGTGCAACATTTGCGTGTTTCCAGTCTTTGGGTATGGTGCCAGTTTCTATTGATTTTGTAAATATTTTGGTCAAGATTGGGGCAACTTGTACACCTCACCGTGAGCGGGATTCGTAAATCTAACTACCATACGATCAAGATCACGACCACCCCTTCCACTCAAAGAGACCACACAATATCGTAGTTATATTTATTTAATACATGCATATGTATACCCCTTAGGGCTGACAGCATGACATACAAGTATACGAACATTCATCAAATTATGGTAACATGCAAAATACATGATCATGCAGTTGTCACTTCCTCAGTGTCAATAACATTTTCATAAAAGTACTAGTAAACTGCAAAGGATGAAATATTGTTGAAAGTGGCGTTAAACACCATAACACTAACCATATATACGATTTTGATCTGTTAATAATGGCACTAGTTATAATTGAGAATCAAAGCACATGTATTCACCCCCTGTTTGTGGGGTCCGTGTGGCTAGTTATAATTGAGAATCATTCACCCCCTGTTTGTGGGGTCCGTGTGGCTCATCTTTCTACTTTTTTCTCTTGTCCTATTATGTATATTTACGTTCTGATTTCCGTGTTGTGATGTCCATTACGATTTCCGCAACAACAAGGAAAAACGTTGTTCTGTTCGTCTTTACCTCCAGTTGGTTGTAGGAAGGCTCATGTCTTATTTACGTTATTTGTGTTGATTTGCATATAGTGATGTCCAACACATATTGTGTTGTGTTTTTGTTTTGTTTTTCTTCGTCTTTTCTATGTTGCCAGTTTCTCTAGACTGTCCATTTTTGATTGCCGCTTCGGTATTCTCTAACGTTTATTTTCTAAAAATTAATTGAGTGTTTTATTTTCACAATTTGAGATCAAATTATTGAAATCATTGTTATTTATTTTAATTATTGTATATGTATCTAATTGTTGACCAGATTTTTCTCCCAGTAGATTTCAAGTTAAATTATATAGCAATTGGTTATGTAACAAGCAATTTCGTTAGTCAATTAATTTTACATTTAAACGCGTCAGAGTAAATTTGACGTTTTACCTTGTTAGAAATTAGAAATGTTGCTTTTGAAGTGACACACATTAAATTTGTTATTAAAGTTGTTATCTAAGCTAAATAAAATTTTAGAATTGATATTTTCAGTTATGATTACACAGATCATTGAATATTTTATAAGTCGAAAAGGTTTGTAAATTTACGGAAGTATTTTGATGGATATGTTTTGTGAAAAGCGCAATGAAATTGATTAATAACAGTTGTTCAGCTGTTCATAGCATATGTTATTGTTGAGAGAATTTCATTAGAATGGGACTAACCGTATTGTATTTGAAATGTTGCCTACGTAAGTCGTTGGTTTTACTATAGTATAGCAAATATCCGTTTACCACAGTAAAACCGACGATTTACGTCGGCAAAACTTAAAATGCAATACAGTTATTCCCTAATTTGAATACAGTAAAACTAGTGCCGAAGAAAGACTTGCTGCGGTTGTATCTTGCGATACCCGGCTTAGCCCATTTAAACACCATAAAACTAAGCCTTTTATTAAATTGGCACTTGGGTGTATCTCGTATTGATTCACTATGACTGACTTATTCTCTCAATGAAATGACTTATATAATATGTTCTAGAGAGCTAATAATACTAGATTTTTCCAGTTGCATCACTGCTGTTACTTCAGAAATCGATTTAACAAAAATAAATCATGGAAGCCAGAATGTGTTGGGAGTTTTAACATGGATTGGCGGATATTAGTATTTTATCCCGAGCCAGATGCGATATTCGTCAATCCATGTTAAAACTCAAAACACATTCTGGCTTCCATGATTTATTTCGATTTTGATATGTCTAAGAGCACAAATACGGTAGTATATTTTGATTGGAAGACGGTAATTTATATTTACGTTTGCGGAAAATGTCGCACACAATTTATGCTGCCAATGGAAAAGTCAGTCACATTCACCGGCTCATATGCTAATGAGATTATACCGAATAGATAACTCGCTCGTTTGTTAACAAAGCGAAAGAAGGAGGTCATGTTAGAATGTAACATAGATTAGCTTTATCCAATGTTATGTGCATGCTATTCATTTTTTAAAATTTATTGAAATCTTGTAAGACGAGTTTGAAGATACCAAAGGGGCAATCAGAATCCGTATATCGAAGAAGAACAAGCAACACAATGGCCAAAAGAAAACGTACAAACAACGATCAACAAAACATGCATATAAAACTAAAGATTGGGTAACACGAACCCCACTAAAATCATTTGTTAATACCATGGTATATGTGTAACAAATCAAAGTAGACTCAATCAGTTTAAGATCAGGACCCGTCGGGAGAGGTGGGAGAGGGACAAAAACCCCATATATTAATTCCATGGTATACACATAATTAATGTGTTGTGATTTTTTGGTTTTATCTTCGTCTTGTGTCTTGTGTACCCAGTGTTGCCAGTTTCTCTGGATTGTTCATTCTTGACTGCCCCTTCGATTTCTCTAACTTTTATATACATTTAACAATTGAAGTGAACACAATCAGTTCAAGAGCAGGACCCGTCGTTGATAGCTCGAATCCCACTCATGGTGAGGTGTACTCCATACAACATTGTGATAAAGTTTGTCAGTGACTTGCGGGAGGTCGGTGGTTTTCTCCGGGCACTACGGTTTCCTCCGCCAATAAAACTGACTGCCATGATATAGCTGAAATATTGTTGAAAGTGGTGTTGAACNGGGGGGTGTAACAAAATCCCCATATAGAAACGATTTAAATGGCTATAAAGAAAATAAAGTTGTCTCGTATACCTATATACCTATTTGATTAAAATCAGCTATTATAATACAATCAGCTCCTACCATCACTATTAATAGTTGATAGCTCGAATCCCACTCATGGTGAGGTGTACTCCATACAACATTGTGATAAATTTTGTCAGTGACTTGCGGGAGGTCGGTGGTTTTCTCCGGGCACTACGGTTTCCTCCGCCAATAAAACTGACTGCCATGATATAGCTGAAATATTGTTGAAAGTGGTGTTGAACATGATAAATCTAAACCAAACCTATAATACGCTTCTCTACCCTAACATCTGACAGGTGAAGGACAGACAATGCAATAGTAAAAGAAAACAGACAAAAGGACATACAATGATAGTACAATGATCTACAAAATACAATCTAGAAAACTATTAATTGAGCAATACCAACCCCACTTACACCCGGGTGTGAACTTGATCATATATGAAATAATAGGTTATACATGTTTTTGCAAATTCCTTTGAAGAATATTGATTGAAATAATAATTGAGAATGAATGTGTACGTGTACGTTACAATGTGTTGATCAAGTATATGTCTACGCAGTGTATGTTGCTCTAAGTACTGGTAAGGGCTCGTGTGGCTCAATGAGTTAGGTAGTTGGGTTACCTGGCAACTCAAGTATGAAAAGATGTCTAACAATAATGGTTTTCGTTTGAATGCACATGGAACCCAACAGTTTTATGCTATGATAAGTATATGACATAATAAACAACGGATTTGAAATGCAAAATGTAGTTGATTAACTACAAAAAGGCACCGAGCGACTGCTTAAGAACGTACGTCAGAATAAGATAATTATGATATGTTCCTAATGAAGGAGGAGCCGTCGTGGTCGTGATCGTATGGTAGTTGGATTTACAACTACATATGCAATCAATGCCTATTACCACTAGCGTTGTGCGTTCGAATACCGGTCAGGCGAGGTGTACTCTATACAACATTATGTGAGAAAGTTTGTCAGTGACTTGCGGCAGGTCGATGCTTTACCCGGGTACTCCGATTTCCTCCATCAATAAAACTTACCACCACGATATAACTGAAATATTGTTGAAAGTGGCGTTAAGCGTTAAACCCTACCCCTAGCCCTATATCAATTTCGAATATATTTACTTTTCTGCATTTTACGATATTAGCTGAAATATTGTTGAAAGTGGTGTTAAACTCCATAAACCAAACCTATATGACATAATAAACACCAGGTTTGAATTTCAAAATGTATCTGATTTACTACAAAAATGCGCTGAGTGAAATAAGTACAGTTTGTTCATAATGTGGAAGAAAAAAAAACAGGTTATTAAGTAAAAATAATAAATATTAAAATGGCACAAATGAAATTAAATGATATATGTACAAGATGTCTATCAAATTATTGTGTTCCTTTGTGCTGTATATGCAGAAAGACTAAAGAGATGTACAAGGCTATGAATAATCGATTATAAAGAACTTGTAGAATGCAGAGGTGACCCTGATTTAACAATATGTCTCCATTCTTTGTACTTAATAGACCATTTCTGTCTTGATTATAAGATTAAATGTTTTTACACATTTTCATAGGCCTTATTTATCTTTAATGACGGCAAAAGGATCCACTTTCATGCAAATTTCATCGAAAGTAACATGTATTTTTCACATAATCTACCAAATGTAAATGTTGTTAAAATAGTGAATTTTCTGTTTGTTTTAAAATTATCGTCTGATTTTTATATTTGTTCAGGTATTTACAAATTATAATGAAATTAGTCTCAAAATCTTTGTCTTGTCCGTTGCTCATGCTAGAATTGGCATCACTTTGGCCGTCGTAAGAAAAGTATGAGAAATTTCAAAGGGATTTGAATAATCGTTTCTAAAATCACTTTCCTTGCTGGTGGACAAATAGTACTCGGAGTATTCATCCACCCAGTACTCAGTGCTTCGGCAATAACATGATTTATGAAATATATTGAATAATGCAATTTACAGTTCCTACCTAATATGCATGTCCATCAGACAATAGTAACTTTACATACTCCTTAATACATGGCTAATTACCTTAAGGGGTTTTGGCTGTCCTGCCTAGGTCTATAGGTTTACATACTCCTTAATACATGGCTAATTACCTTAAGGAGTTTTGGTTGTCCTGCCTAGGTCTATTGGTTTACATACTCATTAATACATGGCTAATTACCTTAAGGAGTTTTGGTTGTCCTGCCTATGTCTATAGGTTTACATACTCCTTAATACATGGTTAATTAACTTAAGGAGTTTTGGTTGTCCTGCCTAGGTCTATAGGTTTACATACTCCTTAATACATGGCTAATTACCTTAAGGGGTTGTGGCTGTCCTGCCGAGGTCTATTGGTTTACATACTCATCAATACATGGCTAATTACCTTAAGGGGTTGTGGCTGTCCTGCCGAGGTCTATTGGTTTACATACTCATTAATACATGGCTAATTACCTTAAGGGGTTGTGGCTGTCCTGCTAGGTCTATAGGTTTACATACTCCTTAATACATGGTTAATTAACTTAAGGAGTTTTGGCTGTCCTGCCGAGGTCTATTGGTTTACATACTCATTAATACATGGCTAATTACCTTAAGGGGTTGTGGCTGTTCTGCTAGGTCTATAGGTTTACATACTACTTAATACATGGTTAATTAACTTAAGGAGTTTTGGCTGTCCTGCCGAGGTCTATTGGTTTACATACTCATTAATACATGGCTAATTAACTTAAGGGGTTGTGGCTGTTCTGCCTAGGTCTATAGGTTTACATACTCATTAATACATGGTTAATTAACTTAAGGAGTTTTGGCTGTCCTGCCTATGTCTATAGGTTTACATACTCCTTAATACATGGCTAATTACCTTAAGGGGTTTTGGCTGTCCTGCTAGGTCTATAGGTTTACATACTCCTTAATACATGGTTAATTAACTTAAGGAGTTTTGGCTGTCCTGCCGAGGTCTATTGGTTTACATACTCCTTAATACATGGTTAATTACCTTAAGGGGTTGTGGCTGTCCTGCCTAGGTCTATAGGTTTACATACTCATTAATACATGGCTAATTACCTTAAGGGGTTGTGGCTGTTCTGCTTGTGCCTTTTTGGTTTACTTGCTCCCTAATAATGTTTAATCGTTTTGCTTTCCAACATATGGACTTTAAACTTTATATGAAGAATGCCACTCCATAAGTAGTTTGGACTTTAGAAGTAAGAATTTAACGAGCAGTTTAATAACAAAATATGATATTGTTGTTACAAAAAGGAAAAAAAGAGTGCCACTCCAAAAACGCGTCGCGTGCACTACATGATTTTATTTCCCCCTCAGACATAGCTGAACTTGACTATTCTATTTATCCCTTTTGGATTTTTTGCCTCACAAGTACTTTTTAGCATTTTGGTTTAACAGTTTTGTGACTTTGTCCCTGAATAATGTTACCCCAGAAACGCATCCTGCATACTAAATTAGATATCTACATTTTCATCACATTATATAATCTCAACACAGATGCCATAGTGTCCTCTTTATTAACACTGACAATGATGTAGCATATAAATTATGTACTTCATATTTCGAGTGCTCATATGTGAACGTTCTGTCTTGTGTACTGCTGAATAGCAATTACATATATACCGTTCCTTCATTTATTTTCGTCGGTGCCAATTGTTGTTTGGAAGGAACTGATATGTTCCGTGACATCTGATTATGTGGTTTTGATACATGCAGCAAAAACGTAGATATCAAATTTAGTGCGCAAGGCGCGTTTCTTATAGCCGAAATATGTGAATTAATTATAGTGTTATTTACCCATTTTGTTGTGCACAATATTTCATGGTTTAATTGAACCAACGAAAAATGAGTTCACAGTATACATGTATGTCCTGGCTTATGGGCACAACTCGTTTCTGAAATAATCTTCAATATGTCTGCTCAAAGCCAAAATATGTGAGTTGATAATAGTGCTATTTACCGATTTCGTTGTGCATTAAATTTCGTGGTTTTACTGAACGAAAACCCCAAAAATTAGAATTCAATGAGTACAAATGTCATGGCTTATATGGTTCATTGTAATAAACCACTATTAATTAGTTTTTTTTTCATAAAATAATACTTTCGGCTTTTGTGGCCTTGTCGAATCCAATGGGAGCTGGATTTACATATACTTACGCATCATTTCACTAGTTTAACACAGCAACTTTTTATTGAAGTGCTCGAATTTGATATTTTTTTTTAGTGTTTAACGCCACTTTCAGCAATATTTCAGCGCGAAGCAAGCCAGAGAAGGTCATGGTATATGTGTGTTTGGGGTATGGATGTTGCCTTTGTTTCAACGATTCTTCCAACTGATTCAGAGCCAACCATTCTTTGTTCTTAAGTGCCTGTACCAAGTCAGGGCCATTGCGGTGGGTTGTTGAATCAGATTTTACGGCGCCAAACCTCCCGCTTCCATTAAGTTAATGTTGCGTGCTTAGCAGAGAAGCAATACATATGTAGGCTTTACAGTCTTTGGTTTGACCTGACCTGGGCTTGAATCCATTATCTACTGCACTTGTAGCGAGCACGCCAACCATTATACCACCGATGCGGTTTTTAATTTGAAAGACGTTCTTTCTTGGAATGAGAAATGACGTTCTTTCTTGGAATGAGTAATGACGTTCCTTCTTGAATGAGTAATGACGTTCTTTCTTGGAATGAGTAATGACGTTCTTTCCTGGAATGAAAAATTACGTTCTTTCTTGGAATGAGTAATGACGTTCCTTCTTGGAATGAGTAATGACATTCTTTCTTGGAATGAGTAATGACGTTCTTTCTTGGAATGAGTAATGACGTTCTTTCTTGGAATGAGTAATGACGTTCTTTCTTGGAATAAATAATGGTAATAATAAAATTACCGAACTCCGAACAATCTCCCAAAAGGAAAGGCAAAACTCATAAGTCAACAAACAGACAAAATCAGTCAACAACCGGAAAACTGGGAAAACCGCAATGCCCCCTGACTTGGTAGAGGCATTTCCAAAGAAATGGTGGGTTGTTGAATCAGATTTTACGGCGCCAAACCTCCCGCTTCCATTATGGAATGACCGTATTTGATTACTCCTTTGGTATCTTCATACTTTTCTGATAACAGATTAAATGTACATTTGCATAATAAATTGAAAAACCGACAAAAAATAGATATTTTCACAGGAATATATTACAATATATTATATTTCTTAATATGTTTTAGAAATAAATGCTGTCAATGATATAGATATATTATACACCATATATCTAGTACTGATCAGAAATATATATTTCTAAATAGATATATATTTTCATACAGGAGCAAGTTACAATGTTTTAGAAATAAATGTCGTCAATTATATCGATATTTTATATACCTATCAGAAATTTATATTTTATGTATACACATGAACAAGTTACAATACACTTCTAAGCATGTTTTGGAAATATATAAATTTCAGGTATAAAGATATATTATATAACATATATTATGTAATACCGATCAGAAATTTATACTTTACACGTGAACAAATTAAATTGCACATGTTTACAAACACATGTTAGAAATTAATATGTTCAATAATCACTAGATGTATTATATAACAGCCATATTGGGTTTTTTCATGACATATGATGCTTTCAAATTGAAATTTAAACTTATGTATTAATGTCTGTGCAACATAAATAGATTGTCGTTGATATACAATATTTAGGTAAGAATTGTATTAACATTGTTTGTTCAATCTAATTAAAATTAGATCTACGCTCTTGCTCCTTATTTTCTATCTTTTTTTTTTGTGTGTGTGTTTTTTTTTGGTACACTCGACACGAGCGACCAAAAAAAACGATAGAAAATAGGGAGCAAGTGCGTAGATATAATTTTAATTCGATTGATTGTTTGCTTGAATTACAATTGGCTATCAATTTAATTTGAAAAAAGTTTGGGGGTCAACAAATTTGAACATTTTCCATGTTTAAAACGAAATACTGGGAAAATTGATGCAATTTGAATCTAAGTACGGATTTAGCGCGCACGACACATGTTTGGAAAGACCTTCATCAGTTGCGCCCATGTTCAAATGATTGGAAATCCAAATAATTTGAAAGTTCTTCGGGTGGTGGGGCGAAATAACTCGGCCAACATCGGCTATGGTCACCTATGACTGAGGGACGAGAACCTTACTTTTTAAATGATAATGAAAACCAAAAAAATTAAAGTATTTGGAAGCAAGCAAACCAAAAGGGTGTAACAAGTAATCCAAGTAATCGGTGATGATTACCTATGCCTGAAGGTCCCAATCTTCCAAACCAACGTCTGAAGACTCGTTGTTGTATTTTGTTTTGTTTCGTTTTGTTTTTGTTTTTTTTTTCTGGGTTTTTTTTCTGGTTTTTCTTTTTCTTCTTTCTTTCTTATTACCGGTATTGTTCTTACTTTCTGTCTTCTGAGGTTGTGAGCAGATAGTATCAGAAAGCTGGGGTCCGTTGTTGAACTTGTGATTAAACTAACCAGATGATTAGCCAAAATTACATGATTCATTCCTATTCACGTACTTAGCTAATGCAATGATTAAATTTGGTTGCAGTACTCTTTTTTAATCAATGTACATTTTTTTTATTAACTAATCTTATTTAATCATTGAATTAGCTAATTGTATGATTAGGAATTAAATATGTAATTATGGCTGGTTTAAGTGTTTTAATGACATTCTATACACTAAATAACATTAACATGACAAATACATGTAGGAATCAATACATCCGCTGTTACTTTAGTTTTAATTTGTGTTTACGCATATATATATATGTTCATTTCCGTACATATCTTTTCTTACTAAAGGATATGATAAATTATATAACACTATGCTCTAAGGGATATTTAGCAACAGTTCACTCTTATATTTTTATCATGTTGCTCGGTCTTAAGTTTCTGTGTAAAGTTTTTTAGATCTTTGTTTGTTTTTTTTTTTACCTTTTTGGTTTTGGGCCATTGTGTTGTCTGTTCTTCGTCGATTGATGGCTTCTAATCACCCCTACAATATCTTCAAACTCTTCTTTTCTATTTTATCCTACAAGATGTGGTATTTAGTTTAGGAATTCCTGGTAGATTATTTTCAGAATACTATTCGCATTGGTAGCCAAGGGTCACATATATAGATAAGCGATCTAAGATTTCCATTCAGTTTGCCGAGACTGGCTGGGTTTTGTTAATGCATTGGGTTTAGACCATGTACTTTTAGTTACAATATATGTTGGTTGGTTGTTAGTATTATAAAAAAAAAAAATAATAATAATTTGAAAAAATTACAGAACGATTAGGAAGCTTCCCTTATCTGCTTAGTGTCCCAGTATTTTTTTCCATGATTTTTTGTAGTCCATTTCAAATATATATATATTGGGGCACTATGGTATTAATGAGAATAAAATACTGTTCCACCTTAATGTCTTTAATTTGAAATAAAATATCTACAAAGTATCAAAAAACGAAGCTGGGATATAACTTACAATAAATGTAATGTGGATAATTGTGGTTTCTAGTTTAGGAAATTCCTAAAATAGTCACCAAGATGATTTTCAATATTATATTCCAAAAATAATACATTAAACCACATTAATGTCAATTTTAATGTCATATTAATGTTTCTATGATACTGTACACAAGTAAAGAATTGGAATGATGTTATGCATGAATATTAATGGAAACATTATTTGATTTACAAATATCTCAGGTACCGTCGTGATCGAATGGTAGTTGGATTTACAACTACCTATGTAATCAGTCCCTATCACCACTAAAGTTGTGAGTTCGAGTCTCGATCAGGGAGAGGTGTACACCATTATGTGATAAAGTTTGTCAGTGACTTGCGACAGGTCGGTGATTTTTCCAAGGTCCACCTGTTTCCTCCACCAATAAAACTGACCGTCACGATATAACTGAAATATTATTGAAAGTGGCGTTAAACACCATAAACCAAACAAACAATGCTAACTGCATATAGATTAACAACAGCAATCGGAAATCTGCCCTGAGTGGAAGTGGTTATCAGTCATAGCGATCCGATGGCTCCAGATTGTCGCTTTTTAGACGTCGTTGTTTGTATTGTGTAAGATTACGACACACTAGTAGACGTCCATTCTCTTTTTTCGGATACTTTTATCTGGTTTTATATGGTAACCAGATTGTTTTGTATTTTATTATATATTGTAATGAATCCTAGATTATTATTGGTTTTCCAATTTTTCGATTTTGAGCTACCCGAAGAACGGTTATTCCAGAAACGCGTCGTGCGCACTAAATTTGATATCTACGTTTTTATTATACAAGCCTTTACTCTTATCTTGAAAATGATTGATATCATGCTTACAAGGAACAAAAATTTAAGAATTGATATGGCCAATATCATATCAAGAATTGGTTCATCCATATCTCAATTATACATCTTGAATGGTTGCTTAAATGCTTTTATTTCACACTTTTAGATCACTGTTTCACTTACTGGTATCGTAATTATGATTTGGCTGTCACTCCGGTCATTTTTTTGTTACGCGCGCGATTGTTAATACAACTGGACAAGGAACAGAAATCATTGGTTTTTGGATGGGTTCGTGTTGCTTATCTCTCTAGTTTTTTATGTTGTCCTATTATGTTCCTTTAAATTCCGAGTTCCATGTTGTGATGTCCGTTACGATTTCCGCATAAAAACGGTGTTTGGTTCGTCTTTACTCCATTTGTTTGTAGGAGGGAGCATGTCTTATATACGTTGTGTTTGTTTGTGTATAGTGGTGTCCATCACATACTGTATTGTGTTTTTGTTTTGTTTGTCTTCGTCTTGTGTACCCTATGTTGCCAGTTTCTCTGGATTCTCCTTTTGTGATTGTATCTTTGGCAAAGTGTATTTATTAGAGGCATAGAGAGGTTTACAGTGTACTTTGTTCTTGTATGAAAGCAAAATATCATTTATATATTTAGTATTTTGTGTATTATATGCATTGAAGTTCATTTGTATATAACACCTTTTCTATTCTTAAAATAAACAATTACAAACAACAACAAAAATCGGAGAAACAAAGGCACAATGCATACCACAAGCACATATAAACATGACCAATCACTTTGCTTGGTACAGGCACTTCATTAAAAAAGGGCGGGGTTAATCTAATTTTATAGGCCCAAACCTCTCCTCTTAGTGAAATGGTGCTAATTAACTAATTAATCAGTCAACCAATGATTGCCTCTCATACATGAGGTAATTTGATTCAGAAAATAATATTCATTTGCTAACAATAGTAGGGTTTTCCAGTATTTTGATACACTGAACCGGAATTCCATTGTATAACGTTACCTTTAAAACACTTGCTACCTGTTGACATAATAAAACAAAAATCGTCTTTTTCTGTACGTCCTGTTTGTAATCGTAAGTTTTTGTGTGGCTTTTGTGTTGTTTATTGCTTTTTCTCTTTTTGTTTTGGTTTTGTTTTTGCTTTTATTTAATTTTCTTTTTTGTTTTGATTTTGTTTTGTTTTTTGTTTTTGTTTTTCATTTTTTGTTTGTTTGTATTTTTTTGTTTTTTTGTTTTTGTTAAGTGTTGTTTCGTTTTTTGTATTTTTGTATATTTTTTTTTGCCTGTTTGTTTTTTGTTTGTTTGGTTTGTTTGTATTTGTTTTTTTTGTTTTTTTTTGTTTTTGTCTTTCTTCTGTATTATCAACTGTTTTAAGGAAAAGTATATTAATACGGTGTGTTTTAAATATGTATATGTGAAATAGCTTTGGATAAAATAGGACTACATACCGTCGTTGTAGTTTAAGGGAACTGATGTTTAACTTCTAGAAGGTTTTTCTTAGATACATAAGATAAATAATCTAATCATGCAATTTTCAGCGAGAACTTTTAGTACGTTTTAAGAAAAAAATACCGAATTTTCATGTGAGTGTGGAGAAACATTTTCTGGTCCGAACGAAAAAAACACTGTAATCCCCTTCCCCCTTAATGTTAAATGGTCGGTCCCTTATTAAGAAATGTGAGAATTTACTTAAGTCTGAGAATATTCTCAAATAAGGAAATACTCAAATTTGATTGGCTGAGTTCCTTATTTGATAATATTCTCAGACTTAAGTAAATTCTCAAGTTTTGTGGCGCCGGGGCCTGGTCCCAAATCCAGTTGATTGTAGGAGTTGTAATGTTGTTCTAGTTTAATTTGTTTGGATTACATTCGTGTTGTATCGTTGTTATATTTGTATTTTGGATCTTCCTGGAATTTGTTGTATATTTTGGGAAACATTGATCTACAAAACACTTCACAGAAAGCTAGAGATCGAAAAACAGGAACCTCACTAAATTCTTTGTTTTCATTTAATTTCTTGTAGCTCTTCCACTTCTTCCTTCTTCTGTCGTTACTGCCTTTGTCGTTTAGCAGAGTGGCCGTCGTGGGTGTGATCGTATGGTAGTTTGATTTACAACTACCTATGCTATCAGTGCCTATCACCACTAAAGTTGTGAGGTCGAATACTGCTCAGGAGATGTGTACTCGACTATTCGATACAAAATTATGTGATAAAGTTTGTCAGTGACTTACGACAGGGTAGTGGTTTTCTCCAGGTATTTCCTCCACCAATATTTAAAAACTGACCTCCACGATATAACTGAAAGATTGTTGACAGTGGCGTTAAACACAATGAAGCTAATCAAAGCCTTGCTCTTCTTTCTTCTTCCGTCGTTTCTGCATTTGTCATTTAGAAGATGGATATTGTAAAGAAATTTTAAATGTGTATTTATTTTATTTCATGCAGCTCTTCCTTCTTCCATCGTTACATTTAATTGCAACGGATGTCAAGCTTTCATCACCATCATCATCATCATCATCTTCCTCTGGAATACTTCCAGTAAGAGCTGGGTCTTTTGACGGACGTTTAAGCTCTGTGGGACTGGGCATTGCAAAAATAAACAAATCTCGTCAAATTATTTCAAGCTTTCACATAATTTATATTCGACTAGTCATATGTTCCCATTGAAATATTATTTGACCTACTTTAAATAAATTGGGGTTGTAACCATTATACCTGGTCATGTGCTGAGGGTCGAATTTACAGGTATCATGCACTGGTTTGATGTTAACAAGGAAGCTACTGAACCATGGGCTCCCAAGTTGCTACTTTGAACTCATCACTTAGATAGTTTTACGGTCGCCATCATGACTTTGTTGACCGTTAAGGAATATCTCTGTCACAAGTGACCACATAGAGTCAAACCTGTATTAAGAGGTCACATATGGGGCAAAGAAATAGAAGACAGGTGACCTCTTAAAAGAGGTTCAATTCATATGAAATGTTAAATGACAGGTCGAGAAAAAGATGACCTTTTAATACAGGTGACTGCTTAATGGAGGTGACCACGTGGGCAGGTTGGACTGTATATGTTTGTGGTCGTCATCACCATCTGGTTTACCGCTACGACATATCCATTTCTCAACAGACAATGAATCTTTTACTTTTTACGTGTATATTTTCTTACCGCTACCACTGCTAATACCGGACTTGACTATATAGGAGTAACACGACGGGTGTCTTATTAGAAGCAGGAACTGCTTACCCTTGGCGAGCACTTGAGTTCACCTCCGGTTTTTTTGGCGGGGTCCGTATTGTTCTTTTTTTATAGTTTTGTTGTTGTTGTCCTATTATGTGTCTTTACCTTCTAAGTTCCGTGTTGTGATGTCCGTTACGATTTCCACATGAAAACGATGTTCGGTTCGTCTTTACCTCCAGTTTTTTGTAGGAGGCCGCATGTCTTATTTACATTATTTGTGTTTGTTTGGTTCGTCTTTACCTCCAGTTGTTTGTAGGAGGTCTCATGTCTTATTTACAGTATTTGTGTTTGTTTGGTTCGTCTTTACCTCCAGTTGTTTGTAGGAGGTCTCATNTCTTATTTTCACCTCCGGTTTTTTTGGCGGGGTCCGTATTGTTCTTTTTTTTTTATAGTTTTTTTGTTGTTGTCCTATTATGTGTCTTTACCTTCTGAGTTCCGTGTTGTGATGTCCGTTACGATTTCCACATGAAAACATGTTCGGTTCGTCTTTAACTCCAGTTGTTTGTAGGAGGTCTCATGTCTTATTTACATTATTTGTGTTTGTTCGGTTCGTCTTTAACTCCAGTTGTTTGTAGGAGTGTTCATGTCTTATTTATGTTATTTGTGTTTGTTTGCGCATAGTGGTGTCTAACACATATTGTGTTGTGTTTTTGTTTTGTTTTCCTTCGTCTTGTTGCCAGTTTCTCTGGATTGTCCATTTTGACTGCCCCTTCGATATTCTCTAACGTTTATTTACAATCCCGTACTTTTATTCTCGGTCATCGGGTAGGTGTCTATAAACCAGAACACATTAGGTGAGTATCAGGTTGTTAACTGACGTCACTGGCGTCAGGCTTGTGATCAGTAGTCAAGGGCCATAACCAATCGGTCATCCTTTCTCCTGGTTTTATAGTTAACTGTAACAAAGAAACGTGTGAAGATACCAAAGTGATAATCAGAAGCCGTAGATCAAAGAAGAACAGATTATTTGTTCTTCGATTAGATTTATCTGTTGGATATTGGAACTGTTCCGACAGTGTGGTATTTTTTTTTCCATTTTATTATTTTAACTTGGAAAGCTCAGTATTCCATGCATGTGCATCTATGTAACACAATTATGTAACAGTTTTACTAGTTTTAGGATGTTGAATATATAATGTAATGTCCGCATTACCGATATAACTGAAAGAAATACTAGTAGCTTTTTTTTGTAATGACGCGTTCGTAATACAAAGAAATTCATCGCCAGCTGTCACACGAATTATACAGACGTTATACAAATCGATATTGTGAAATTAAAACCAAGAAATTAGATATCTTCAAGAAAAAAAAACATTTGCACATTTTTGACATGATGTTTTTACACATTTTTATTTACATTACAATTAACAAAAAAGAAGGGCTCAGGTGACTCAATGAGTTAGATAGTTGGAACTAACAACTCATACAAGCCTATCACCAATACGGCGTGGGTTCGAGCCCGGCTTTGTAAATTACAAAAAAGGGTGCACTCGACTCGCAGCCGCAAGTGATAAAGTTTACCAGTTGCTTGCCATAGTCGGTGGTTCTCTCCGGGCACTCCGGCTTCCTCCACCACTAAAACTGGTTGCCATAATATAGCTGAAAGTGGCGTAAAACACCAAAAATCAAATCAACCAAAAAAAAGAAGAAAGGACAGAAGGACAAACAATGAAATACTACACTACACAGAGAACTAAAGATCGAGCAACACGACCCCCTCTAAAAACCGGGATGAACGCACGTGCTGTAGAAGGGTAAGCCGTTCCTGCTCCACTAGTGACACCCATTGTGTTAATATAGTTACTCGATCTTAAGTTTTATGTGTAATGTTTTGTAGATAGTAGTCTGTCCTTTTGTCCTTTTCCTTTTGACGATTGTATTGTCAGTCCTTCTTCAAGTTACGGATTCTGATAACACCTTTGGTATCTTCTGTGTTATCAGTCCTTCGAGTTACAGATTCTGATAACCCCTTTGGTATCTTCTGTGTTGTCAGTCCTTCTTCAAGTTACGGATTCTGATTACACCTTTGGTATCTTCTGTGTTGTCTGTCCTTCGAGTTACGGATTCTGATTACACCTTTGGTATCTTCTGTGTTATCAGTCCTTCGAGTTACGGATTCTGATTACCCCTTTGGTATCTTCTGTGTTGTCAGTCCTTCTTCGAGTTAAGGATTCTGATTACCCCTTTGGTGTCTTCTCTGTTGTCAGTCCTTCTTCGAGTTACGGATTCTGATTACCCCTTTGGTACCTTCTGTGTTATCAGTCCTTCGAGTTACGGATTCTGATTACCCCTTTGGTATCTTCTGTGTTGTCAGTCCTTCTACGAGTTACGGATTCTGATTACCCCTTTGGTATCTTCTGTGTTATCAGTCCTTCTTCGAGTTACGGATTCTGATTACCCCTTTGGTATCTTCAAAACTCTTCTTACAATCCCGTTGTTGTCATAAATGAGGAAAGGACTGTATTGTTATTACGACAAACGGTAAATTTCTCTGGTCATGTGTGACAGCAGATAGTGTGCGTGTGAATTGGCATAGATCAGGGTTGCGTTCAATATCGTAGCTGTTAGGTTAAGTTACGTAGAAAAATCCTATTGAACGGAAAGCTAGCATAGCCGCTACGTAGCTCTAGCTAGCCTAAAACAAATATGTTAGCTTTTGAATCCAAGATAGCGGCAAAAACTAAATTTAATTTCGTAAGGCAAAAATAGTGGCATTGCAGGAAGTGGCAACGCTTTTAATACGGGTGATAATTTATTAAGGTAACTAGACAAATACGATTAGCTAAAATGTTCCAAGAAATTATGCTATATGATTGGCGCCATATTTACTAGCACTGCTACGTAGCAAATCGTTCAATAACGTCATGGCTATTTTACCTAGCAGCTAGGCTAGCTGCTACGATATTGAACGCAACTCAGGTCTTACGTCATAAAACATTTTGAGAATGAGTGTTGTAGTCATACTTGATAAAACGTAAGTGTTGTGTGGCTAATTGGACGATTTTTGGTGTTGTACTCATACTTGATCAAACTTGAGTGTTGTGTGGCTAATTGGACGATTTTTGGTGTTGTACTCATACTTGATCAAACTTGAGTGGTGTGTGGCTAATTGGACGATTTTTGAGCACGAGTACGAAGATCTTACTTAAACCTCTTCTTACTGTAAGACTGGAAACTAGTGATTATTTCGGAGCACCAGAACTCGCTGATGTATTATGTGAGATTTCATGTTATCTTTTATCGGGTCTTCTGTTATTTTGCTTCTTTTGTTTCACTGGTGTTGTTTTGTGTATCTCAGTTATTTTGTGATGTTTCTTAAATGGTAACACGACAGGTGCCACTAATGGAGCATGAATTGTTTACCCTTTTGGAGCACCCGATGTCATCTCTGTTTTGTTGGAGTTTCATCGCGCAATCTTTAGTTATCTGTGCGGTTTTGTCAAGAAGAGTTTGAAGATACCAAAGGGGCAATCATAATCCGAATATCGAAGAAGAACAGACAGCACAATGGCCAAAAGAAAAAGTACAAAAGGACAAACAACGATCAATAAAACATACATATAAAGCTAAAGATCGAGTAATACGAACCCCACTAAAATGCGGGGGTGAACTCATGTGCTCCGGAAGGGTAAGCCGTTCCTGCTCCACTAGTGTCAACTTCTGTCGTTTTATCATATTTTTCAGTTTGGCCATTGTATGTTTATATTTCTTCGACTTGCGGCTCATGATACATTTTGATATCTTCAAATTCTTCTTGTACTGTTCTCTCTGTTGTATTTTACCCTTTTTAAAGATTTTTGTCTTCTTATTTTAAAATTTTCTTTTACAGTTTCATGTCCTGATGTGTGAGATTCTGGATTACAATGTTATTAAACAGGAACCTAAAGATGTCGAATATAAATGTATGGAATTCATGCATAAAACAGTCACGGTCAAAACGGAACAAGTTGAACTCAACGACGAACCAGTTCTTGAAAATGAAAATGAATCGAAATTGGAGAAGGCAGTTGGTGTAATTGACAATGAAGACGAAAACGACAAAGAAAGAAACGGCGATGAGTCGTTGTCTTCGTCGTATACTGAATCATCTGCTGACGTCGATGATATTTCTATTACTGGTGTAGAACTACCCACTTTAACGTTACCGCTATATCCAAACAATATTCCAAGATGTGGAAATCGTCTGACAACAGCTACAGCAAAGAGATGTGAGTTATGAGTTATGCTATTGTACTGTCAATGTCTATTATAATTTGTTATTCACTGTTGTGTTACATTTATATATAGATTATCCTTCAGTTGCCCGTGGGTTACGATATTTCTCCACTCAAGAGAGTTAGATTAAAAATTTTAACCACAAGCCGTCAGGCGAGTGGTTAAAATTTTAAATTTAACTCTCGAGTGGTTAAAATTTTGAATTTAACTCTCGAGAGTGGAGAAATATCGTAACCCACATGGGCAACTGAAGGAGAATTTGTTTCTCCCATTATTTAACACAAACTTTATTTCAAAAGCCGTCAAACGAGTCAAATGCGGGGAAAGGCAGAGCCATTTTAATCATCTAGAGGATTACAGATTTTTCCACCACTGGTTCAGCGGGGTTTAAACGCTGTAATAATTGGAGAAAGTACAATAAAACCTCCTTTAGCGGTCACTTTTGTTCACGCCACGATATCGCTGAAATATTGCTCAAGTTTGCGTTAACCACCAATCAATCAATCAATCAATCAATCGATCTATTAAGTAAGTTTGTATTATATGACCTTAACTTTTATTTCTCTTTACAGTACATTTCATATCAATTAAACCTGTATTAAGTGACCAACTGTCTTATGTGACCATATTTCACTGTTCCCTTGGAAGGTCACATTAGACAGATTTTACTATATGGTCTGTTTGCATGGAAACTAATATGTGCAGGTTTTTTTTCGTTTTTTTTTTGTTATAAGATAAAAATAACACGACCATGTACAGTCAAACCTGTATTAAGAGGACGACTTTGTGACAAGGATAAACTAGCCTTATAAGACAGATGACCTCTTAAAAGAGGTTCAATTTATATGAAATGTTCTATGACAGGACAAGAAAAAGGTCACCTTTCAATACAGGTGACTGCTTAATAGAGGTGACCGCATGGGCAGGTTGGACTGTATATTTATTGTGTAATGATGCGCATTATTAATACCTCATATGAGCATCACAAATGATAAATATATTACAGCTAAAGTTGTGTCTTCTAATCCCGCCATTTCTCAGATGTATTCGATACAACATTATGTTCCCGCCACAAATAAAAGTGGCTGCCATGATTTAGGTTTAAATTATTTAAATAGTGGTGTTCAATACCCATATTAAAATGTAAATTCTAATATGACGTCCTTCAAACGCTTTGAGTCCAAACCCGTGGTAAAATTATTATATACCTACACCCATTATAATTTATGACGTCATCGACAATTTATAGCGATATTTTACCAATTTTTACATATTAGAATCGAAATAATTCATGGTAGCCCGAATTTATATTATTTTTACCACGGGTAGGCACTTTATGGCAATTATTTTACCCCGAGCATATTTTTACCACGGGTAGGCACTTTATGCCTATATTTTACCCCTCGCTAATGCTCAGGGTAAAATAATTGGCATAAAGTGCCTACCCGTGGTAAAAATAATATAAATTCGGGCTACCATGAATTATTTCTTAAGTATACAGATTTAAAAAAAAAGTTGTCATTTACTCAAGGCCGCAAATAACATTCATCATTATGTTTAAGGTAAACAATTTTCAGTTTTATATCAAGTTTTAACAAGTTTACTTTTCTGCATTTTATGAAGGAAGGGGGAAATTATTAAATAATTAAATAATTAATCATACCTAACTTTATTGTTAAATTTGTATAGTTGTTATTATGTTGTAATACATCTGAGTATATTCTGTCTCGTCAAAGAAACATAGATGTAGAATGATGCCCCCATACGAAGCTGTGGTTTGTTGTTTAACGTCACATGAACAACTCAATTACGTAGCTATTCATTGCAGTAACAGGTGTCTTCTTTATGATTTGATTTGATTTTTGGTGTTTTAACGCTACATTCAACAATATTTCAGCTATATCATGGCGACCATTTTTGGTGGTGGAGGAAGCCAGAGTACCCGGAGAGAACCACCGAACATGGGAAAGCAACTGGTAAACTTTATCACTGCGAGTCGAGTGCACCCTTTTTTGTAATTTACAAAGCCGGGCGCGAACCCACGTCGTATTGGTGATAGGCTTGTATGAGTTTTTAGGTAATCCAATGACCTAACTCATTGAGCCACCCGAGCCTTGTATGAGTTGTTAGGTAATCCAACGACCTAACTCATTGAGCCACCCGGGCCTTGTATGAGTTGTTAGGTAATCCAAC
>MJUT01008999.1:426134-453440 GCA_002080005.1 Gigantidas platifrons | reverse complement strand
AATCCAACGACCTAACTCATTGAGCCACCCGGGCCTTGTATGAGTTGTTAGGTAATCCAACAACCTAACTCATTGGGCCACCCGGGCCTTGTATGAGTTGTTAGGTAATCCAACGACCTAACTCATTGGGCCACCCGCGCCTCTTCTTTCTGTGTTGTAGAATAAAGGCGTAGATATCTAACTTAGTGCGCATCATGCGTTTCTGGAATAATAAGAAAAACAAATAATCTCCAAGTACGATCAAAGTTAGAAGACTGGGAAGCCAAAAAACCTAAAAGAATTTGGAAGCAAGACAGCCAAAGGGCCTAAACAGAATTGCCAAAATCTGCTAAGGTCTGCTGTGTTAAAAATACTGTTATAGTGACAACCGGAACCTTGGTGCCGTAAAATCTTATTCAACCCACTATTTCTTTGGAAATGCCTGTACCAAGTCAGGGCCATTGCGGTTTTCCCAGTTTTCCGGTTGTCGACCGATTTTGTCTGTTTGTTGACATGAGTTTTGCCTTTCCCTTTGGAAGATTGCTCGGTTATCGGTAATTTTGTTATTACCCTAAATGACTGAGGGAGGTGAACTTCAGTTTTAATAATAATTACACCATTGAAGAATTGTGAATTTCAATTATAAATATATCTAATAAATATATCATGTCAGTGCCGAAACACTGACTACTGGGGCATGCGTGTTAGGTACCCTCAGTGACTAAAATGTGTATTGACATTCATTCAATGGAACACTGGTTGTTTATTTTCTCCTAAAATCTTTATACTTGTACCTAATATCCTGTTCGATAAATTAAAAAGGTTATCTCTTAAGTCTCAAGATTTAAACAGACATATTTAAATATAAAACATTCTCACACACATGTCTGTAAAGGTCATAGATATTTTCACGTAATAACGGATGTGCGCATGTGCAAGGACCAGGTAAGAAACATTTCAATTTTCCTGGTTACCTGTTATAGGTATAGCGTGATAAAAAGATCATATCTAGTAAATTAACATGATAACTGTATGAAGGGCACGCAACAGGAATCCGATCTCTGAACAACCTACTTTATTTGTGATAATCCGGGTTCACTGACCTTAAATCATATTTCCAAGCTCAAAGGCTACTGATTGACTGTTTAGTGGTTGCTTAACGCCCGCCAACAAATATTTCATGCATTGTCAGGACGGAAATAAGTTAAATAATATTTAAAAAAAAATACACATAAATAATGGAAGGGTGCATTGATTGGTTGATTGATTGATTGATTGATTGGTGTGTAGCGCCATCTTGGCAATATTTCAGCTATATAATCGTAGCGTTGGAGGAGTGGATAACTGCCGCAATGACTTGAGTCCAATTGCCGTCTATCTTGACTTCTATACGGGCCAGAATGTAATAACAAACTCGAATCAAGGACAAAAGATTTATTGATTCTAAAGCCAGAACCAGAAACCAGAAACATCCGATCAGGGTGATAGGGAGACATGCGCATTCAAATGTCATTATTTAGTAAAGTGGGCTGGGAGTTACTGATAAACAACAGCTGATAATGGTAAACATAAGCACAATGACATGGATCAGGACTCTTATCTGAATATATAAACACTATATCAAACACATAAAATTAGATTTCTAAATTTTGATTACGTCTTTAATATCTCACATTCAAGTATATTGATGATGTTCTGTCAATTAATTAATCTAACCTTTGCTAACTAGATTCCATTTTTATATTCCTCAACAGAGACAACACTAATAGCTTCCTCTGCCTCATTTCTTTACGTTTGCCTTAAATTTAATTCTAAAGGTCAACTTGAATCATGTCATTATAAAATAAATTAATTTTAGAGTCGCATGTTATTTTATACGCGTTTTGATTGGTTTAAAAAGTTGAGGTTATTTTCCAATATACGGAATCTGAAAATAGACGTCGTTCTCAAGGCGTCGCTTGCCGTTGTCATCAGGTGATTTTCTTTAAATTTAAATTTAAATTGATATCCGATTATTTGCCTTATTTTGATAAAATAAATATTTTTTTTTCAATATCAACAAAACAAGTTTGAATTAATCTATAAGGATTGATCGAAATTATTTGTTCGGTTCATTCGAAATAACCTCAATCAGGTTGTACACACCCGTGCTACGCGGGTTACCCGGTGTGTACAACCTGAAGCGTACAAAAAATTGCGATCAATCCTTAATTATTCACACCTTGGGACTATTATACTGTCAGTATAATAGTCCCAGGTTACTCTCGAGATTGCAGCTTGTATTTCAAACTTTAAAATGTCACTGTCTGCTGAGTATTATATTTTTAAATAATATCATCTCATCTTATTTTTCAACATGTTTTCCGGAATACATCCACATCTTGCTGATATGGCATAAGCAATTATTATAAGATTAAACGCTTCTTTTCCGGAGTTCATGGATGTGTAAACGCTGCCGATGCAATCACAAACTGAATAAACGTCCGAAGGTTTATGTAAAGTCTATGAGTGCTTCGGTACCGTTTACACATGCATGAACTCCGGAAAAGGATAGTTTAATACTTATAATTCTTCAATGAGAATATTTTCCCTATTTTGATTATTAAACTGAGTTCAGGCTTGCTTTCAATCGGACACTATCGTAGTTTCCCGTAGGCGGCCGCCATATTGTTTATGCTGATGATACAAAAAAAAAGGTTCATCGAGCTATGAACGGATCAAAAACAGACAGGTGACATTGCTCTTGTCCAATCAAAAGGCACGAAAACGATATACTAGTACATTAATTGTATAAGAATCACATGACTATGAGCGTTCCTGATAACTCATCGTGTACTATTTTTTTTTCAATTTGTCATTTTAGTAATTTAGATATACCTTTAGTCTTATAAGTGTCACTACAGTTCCATTACACCTCTGAGTTGTCATTTGAGCGTAAGCTGGTGTGATTATTGGCGAAAACACTAAGATTAAATTCAATTCTTATAATTATATTTAAATTACACCAACATTTAATATAGTTGAATTTTTCGTTGTGAATTTTATTTGTGTTAGATTATTTGCTGTTGGAATGATTGTTTACATCTGACGTCGTCATGGAGGCATGTGCAAGTTCGGGTTTGAGTTTCATTGGAATGTGAAACATCTCTTTTATAATCATGTGACCACTTCATAACCAATCATATTGTAACATTTCAATGAAAAACGGAAGTAATGTAATTATGTTAGAATTAAGACGTTATCGTTGGGAAAATATATGTCAATACAGACATGATCTATGATACTTTAATTTAATTAATACCTTCGATGACTATAGGAGCCCAGGTGGCTCAGTGAGTTAGGTAGTTGGATTAGCTAACAACTCATACAAGCCTATCACCAATACGGCGTGGGTTCGCGTCCGGTTTTGTAAATTCGACTCGCAGCCGCAAGTGATAAAGTTTACCAGTTGCTTGCCCATGGTCAGTGGTTCTATCAGGGTACTCCGACTTCTTCCACCACTAAAACTGGTCGTCATGATATAGCTGAAATATTGCTGAAAGTGGCGTTAAACACAAAAAAAATCATCATCGATTACTATATTTTTATTTTCATTTTTCAGGTAAGAAAGCTGATCCTGATGGCCATATTTTATGTAAGATATGCGGTGATAAAGCATCAGGATTTCACTATGGTGTATTTTCATGTGAGGGATGCAAGGCAAGTGTTGATTTCTGTACTTTACAGTATTAGACAGGTGAAGGCCAATGGGCGGGCGAGCAGTCGGGTGGGCGAGCGGTTATACAAATGTTGACGTTTGAGTACAAGTTGAATAAAAAAAATCCAAAAAGACATATCTTGATGACACTTTAGAATCACTATGCCTACCATGAAAAAATAATATTCCCAATTTGTGAAATTCTGCGATTTTAAATATGGCCTTAAAGTTAAACAACATGGCTGCCAATACAAGTGTAGCTAACAGTGCAAAGTGGATCCCAGAAACCTTTGTCTATACCTTAATGAAACTTTAGAATTACTTTAACAAATATAAAATATTAAAATGCACAAATTGTGCAATTCTACGATTTGAAAATAGGTTTTAACTTAAAACTTTTAAGATACTAAAGGTGTAATCAGAAGCAGTAAATCGAAGGACAGAAAACACAATGACCACAAGTTAGAAGATACTAAAGGGGTAATCAGAAGCCGTAAATCAAAGGACAGACAACACAATGGCCACAAGTTAGAAGATACTAAAGGGATATATCAGAAGCCGTAAATCAAAGGACAGACAACACAATGACCACAAGTTAGAAGATACTAAAGGGATATATCAGAAGCAGTAAATCGAAGGACAGACAACACAATGACTAAAAGTTAGAAGATACTAAAGGGATATATCAGAAGCCGTAAATCAAAGGACAGACAATACAATGGCCACAAGTTAGAAGATACTAAAGGGGTAATCAGAAGTCGTAACTCAAAGGACAGACAACACAATGACCACAAGTTAGAAGATACTAAAGGGGTAGCAAGAAGCCGTAAATTAAAGGACAGACAATACAATGGCCACAAGTTAGAAGATACTAAAGGGGTAGCAAGAAGCCGTAAATTAAAGGACAGACAACACAATGACCACAAGTTAGAAGATACTAAAGGGGTAATCAGAAGCCGTAACTCAAAGGAAAGACAACACAATGGCTAAAAGAAAAGGGACAAAGTGACAAACAATGATCTAAAAAACACTAGACAGGAAACTAAAGATCGAGTAACAAACCTAGAGTGAACTCGTGTGCTCCGGAAGGGTAATTAGTTCATGCTCTACGTGTGGCACCCGTCGTGTTTCTCTTGTTACAAACCCACTGATATGGCCTCCAAGACTTAATTGCCAATACAATATTTAAATTTTGTTTAGAACGACCTGTATCTCGGAAGCCACTAAACATATCTCTATGAAGTTTTAGGAGTACTTTTCCTACTACATGTATGATATATTAAGATTGCCACATTTGTGAATTTTTGGCCGCCTGGATTTGAACAATAATATGGCTGCCAATAAATACAGTGTTAAAGTTTTGGTGCAAGATGTATAACGTAAACCATTAGACATACCTTATTTGATCTTAAAGAAACATTAAGATTGTTTGACCTAGTGTAAAATATTAAGATGCAATTTCAACTAAATTAATAGAGGTTAATGATAAATTCCTCCAAGAAAAAAACATGTATGTTTATAAATCTATGGAGTACAGTCCATCTCAAATTATACATATTAAAGGAAACTTTTGTCTCAAACATGGTGTTGCATGAGGGGGTAGAATGAGTTCTTATCCCGAATATCCGTCGCAGCAAATCCCACAAATTTAAGAATCATATACCGAATCGTGATAAGGTATATTCCCGAAATCCTGATGTTTATTCCCGGGGGGTGGGGAGGGGGGGTACCATATCCCGACTTCCCGAAAAAAAAAGTCCTGTCGCCACTCTTAGACAATAGAATTCATAGACAAACTTATTGTATTTCCTCACTCATAACATGCTGCGAAGGCCATGTCATTTGTTTTAAAGGAATACGATTTATTCTCTCGTCTATGATTCTAATCTGTTTTTCCTCTCTAATTTATTAGGGGTTCTTCCGCCGATCAGTACGTCAGAATTTAGTCTACAAACCATGTTCTACACCCAAGAGATGCCTAATTATGAGAATCAGTAGAAACAGATGTCAATATTGCAGGATGCATAGATGTATAGATACTGGGATGTCCCACGAGTGTAGGTACATTTACTATCAACTGTCTGGTTCGTAACTGACCATGGCCAGAAGTCGGTCGTTTTCAACGAGTGAATGAGTGAGTGATTGTTTAACGCAAACTCAGCAATTTTTCGGCTATATATAAGTTCATTTTCAATGAGATGATGATGAGGTCCGCTTTGTATTAGACCAACACGCTTAGTTGGATTTTTTCTAGTGTTAGCCCACTGTAACAATAGTCTGTGGATAGAGATGTCGTCCCACTCGGACACATTATCCTGATTCTGAGCCAACCAGTCATTGTTCTTTCTCCTTACGCTGCGTGCTTAGCAGAGAAGCAACAAATACCAATTTTAAGGTATTTATATTTACCTGATCGGGCCTCGTATCCTCGATTTACCGCACTCAAGGCGAGCACGATAATCATTACACCAACGATGCGGTTAGTTTCCAAAGTGTACTAAAATGCTATCTAGTTTCTCTCCTGCTGAGTAGCAATTCCTTTGACATTGGGATTTTCATGACGGGTATCATGCATAGAGCAGGATTGGCTTATCCTATAGAAACCCCTTGTCTANACACCAACCAAGGCGAGCACGATAATCATTACACCAACCAAGGCGAGCACGATAATCATTACACCAACCAAGGCGAGCACGATAATCATTACACCAACGATGCGGTTAGTTTTCAAAGAGGGAACGCCAAAGTGTACTAAAATGCTATCTAGTTTCTCTCCTGCTGAGTAGCAATTCCTTTGACATTGGGATTTTCATGACGGGTATCATGCATAGAGCAGGATTGGCTTATCCTATAGAAACCCCTTGTCTAACTTCTGCTTTTATTATCCCCTCAACAACGAAATTGCGAGGGGATATAGTAACGCTACCGTCCGTTTGTCCGTCCTTCCGTAACATCCTTGTGAACACTCTAGAATCAACATCCTTCAATGGATTTTGACCAAACTTGGTACATACTTAGTCCTTAAGAGAATCTGGAACCCTATTGATTTTCAAGGTGATAGGTCAAAGGTCAAGGTCACCGGGTCAAATTTTTACCGTGTAATATCCTTGTGAACACTCTAGAATCAACATCCTTCAATGGCTTGGTACATAGTTAGTCCTTAAGAGAATCTGGAACCCTATTGATTTTCAAGGTCAAAGGTCAAGGTCACCGGGTCAAATTTTTAGGCGAGGGGATACGCCACGCTTTGCTTTGCCCTTGCAGTTTGTACATTGTATTTTCTTATCTTTTAATATTTCATTGTTTGACTTTTGTTGTTTTGTTTATCCTGATTGTTCCTTCTTTGAATTAATTAGTACAAAACAATAACTTTGTAAGTTTGGATCTCACAAGCGGTGTTGTGTATAATACAAGAGATGGTTATCCATTTGAAGCACATGGTCTCAGTCCCCGATTTTTTCATGGATGTTCATTTTTATAACTTATTATTGTATTTCTTTTTGATTTTATGAAGAAATTGAAGATACCAAAGGGGTGTCAGTGTCGGATTTACCATTGTGTTTAGGTGTCCTTTAGCACAGGGCCCCGTTGGACAGGGGGTTCATCTTCCTGCCAAAAAAAAAAAATTTGCGATGGATTTTTGCAATTTTAAATTTGAAGGCGTTCTGTTTTGGAGTGATTTCAGACATAATGATAGAGTTGACTGCCAGTGTAGGACTACCGGGTCTACCTCCTTCAGGGCCCAATAAGGGGCCTCATAACTTAACTAGCACAGGGTCTCATTTGTCCTAAATCCGGCATTGGAATCGGGTAGAATCTGCTTTGGCGGAACATGGAAGTCAGATATTGTAATAAACAAAGTGGATGACCCATAACCTTTCATTTTGTTACCATGCAGATATGCCAACAAAAGGGATAGGGTAAGGTTAAGATTAGGGTTAGGGTTAAGTTTATGGCTAGGGTTAGGGTTAGGGTTAAGGTTAAGGTTAGGGTTAGGATTAAGGTTAGGGTTAGGAAGTGGATTAGGGTTAGGGTTAAGGTTAGGATTAAGGTTAGGGTTAGGGTCCACTAAAGTAGAAGTACTCCCTGGAATCCATAAATGGAAGAAGAACAGACAACACAATGGCAGAAAGATAAAAGTACAAAAGGACAAACAACGATCTACAAAACATATATATAAAACTAAAGATCGAGTTACACGAACCCCTCTAAACCAGGGGTGAACTGGTGTTCTTAATAATGCTTTCTTTGTCCGGATTGTGCACCTCCTCGTTTAGGTTTAACCTTTGCATCTTCTAAACCTAATTTTGTTCTTATTTCAGCTGTAAGATTAGGAAGGTGTCCCAAAAAGGACAAGCCATCACGATTTAATTTTTTCAAGTTACCAGAAGGCGCCATTGGAACAGATGTGGAAAAACAAATTCGTACTGAACAAATGATTCTTTGTATCCATGAGGCGTTCCGAGCAGCCCACAAGGAGTTTGATTTATTCACTAATAAATATAATGTTGCTTCTGTGAGTACAATATTTGGTCACTCGTTCAAACATCAGCTGAACAAGTATGATATGGTATGGTAGTTGGATTTATAACAACCTATGCAATCAGTGCCTATCACCACTTAAGGTGTGAGTTCGAATACCGCTCAGGCGAGGTATGCTCGATAAACATTACGTGATAAAGTTTGTCATTGACTTGCGACAGGTCGGTGGTTTTCTGCGGGTACTCCGGTTCCTCCACCAATAAAACTTATCGCCACGATATAACTGAAATATTGCTGAAAGTGGCGGGAAACACCATAAACCAACCAACAAAAGGAAAGTAGATGAAGTAGGTCCACCGATTTAATTTTATCATTATGCTTGAATCTATCACTGTGTGGAATTTTACATTTTTAATAGATATGTTTAGATGATTGAGTCTGCTAGAATATTTATTCACTTATGCCATTTAGCATAATAAACATAGACATCATCATTCTCTATCCAGAGTTGTCGTTCCTTGTTGTGTAGCGTAGCAGGAACGACAACTCTGGATAGAGAATGAGACATCATATGTAGTGCCCACAACGGGTTTCTGGAATAACCTTTAGTCCAGTCAATCTATGGGGAAAAATAGCCAAACCTCAAACTAATTGCAAAAGAATTTATTTCAACTGTAATTAGTTCTTGACATGAACATATTCAACATATAAAAAGTCTAGAAAAATCTAAATAGGGGAAAAGTAAGAATTTTATGAAAACAAAATATGCAAAAATATGAAAACAAGGGAGATAATTCGAGTATAAATTGTATATGCTTCAATCGAATTTTTAACTAGAAAAATTCAGATTCAACCGATGGAACAGTAATGGTAAGCTTAAGAATAATAATTAACATCTTATCTATTATTTACAGTTTTACTTTATAAAATGTTTAGGGTCATATAAATTCGTTTCTGGAATAACCTTTATCAGGTACATTCAAAGTCAAAAGATTGGAAAGCCAAAATAATTTAAACTGAGTGTTTGGGAGCAATAAAACCAAAGGGCCTAAACAGGATATCCAAAATCGGCTAAGGTCACCTATGTCTGAGGGGGGAGAACCTTAGTTTTAATAATAATTACATTATTTAGGGACCGTAAATTTCAGTAATAAATATATCTAATAAACCATGTCAGTGCCGTAGGACTGACTACTGGTACCGTCGTGGACTAATAGTCTACCAGCAAATGTTTCGACCCAGTGATAATAATATTAAAAAAAACGTAGATATCAAATTTAGTGCGCATGACGCGTTTCTGGAATAACCTTCATCAGTTAGCTGAAAGTCGAAAGGTTAGAAAGCCAAATATTTTTTTTTAATTTGGGAGCAATAAAACCAAAGGATCTAATATATATATAGTTGTATATAAGGAGGATAACCAAAATCGGTTGGGGCCCGGGTGGCTCAATGAGTTAGGTCGCTGGATCTAACAACTCATACAAGCCTATTACCAATACGGCGTGGATTCGCGCCTGGCTTTGTAAATTACAAAAAAGGGTTCTCGACTTGCAGCCGCAAGTGATAAAGTTTACCAGTTGCTTGCCCATGGTCGGTGGTTCTCTCCGGGTACTCCGGCTTCCTCCATCACTAAAACTGGTCGCCATGATATAGCTGAAATATTGCTGAAAGTGGTGTTAAACACCAAAATTAAAATTCCAAAATTGGTTAAGGTCACCTATGTCTGAGGGAGGTCCCAGGGGAACCTTGGATGTATTAATAGATGAGTTAGAAGATACCAAAGGGAGGTAATTAGAATCTGTATATCACAGAAGAACAGACAACACAATGGACAAAAGAAAAAGGACAAACAACGATCTACAAAACATACATCTAAAACTAAAGATCGAGTAACACGAACCCCACTAAAAAATTGGGGTGAACTCAGGTGCTCCGGAAGGGTAGGCAGTTCCTTCTCCACTAGTGGCACCCGTCGTTAATCTAGTTACAAATCCGGTAGAACCTTAGTTTTAATTATTACATTAATAAATATTTGTTCTTGTTTAGATAATTCCTGTACGAACTGATTTAGATGCTAAAAAATTGTGTTCACGATTTTTACCTGCCATGGTCCTTTTTACAACATATTTTGCCAAGGATATTCCAGAGTTCACTCGACTACAAGAAAACAATCAGAAACTGTTGATTAGAGAATCCTTCATGGAAACATGTGCTGTACTGTCTTCTCATAGTTCTGACATAGATTCTTATGACTTAATAACTGACAAGTTCCGATATTATGTCCACCATGAGACCTGCCAGGAAATGGGACCGTTTGGTGATTTCTTTCATAAAATGTTTTCTTCTATCCAAAAATTACGGATTTTAGAAATGACAGATGTAGAGCTATCAATACTAGCAGCTATCATACTGTTTTGTCCAGGTTAGTACAAGAATAAACGTTAGAGAATATACCTTTAACATGAGTAACACGACAGGTGCCACTAGTGGAGCAGGAGCTAGTATTTTCTTATTTCCATACAATGATAGATGTGGAGCTATCAATTCTAGCATCTATCATACTATTCTGTGAGAAGTTAGTATGTAACACTTGTGTTCTTTCTACCAGTGTATTCTTTCCAGAGGACAAGTTACACTAGTGTATAATTTCCAGAGGAATTATTGCACTAGGTTATTTTTTCCATGCTAACCCTAACCCTTACCATAACTGGAAATTTTACACACTGGAATAAAAGTACAAAGTATACAGGGGTTTATCAAGGTGTTTTGGAATTCTACTTTCAGTAACATTTTGAGAAATTTTAAATGGACAAATTGGCCATTTGGAAATCGAAATAAGGGGGTAAGAATGAAAATTGATTTTATAATATTTTTCATTGGGAAAGGGTCCTTTTACCGGACCCTGACGAAGGCTTGACGAAGGCTAGACAAATCCCTGGTATATCATTATCTATTTTTAACATGAGTAGCACGATGTGTGTCACTAGTGAAGCAGGAGCTAGTATTTTCTTATTTCCATACAATGATAGATGTAGAGTTGTCAATACTAGCAGCTATCATATTTGTTTGTTTGCATATATAGGGGTGTCCAACACAGTGTGCTGTGTTTTTTGTTTTGTTTTTCTTTGTCTTGTGTACCATATGTTACCAGTTTCTCTGGATTGTCCATTTTTGATTGCCCCTTCGTTATCCTCTAACGTTTATTTAATATCTATTTTTATCCATTTCAGACAGACCGGGAGTAGGGGAATCATTTCACCTAGAGAAGATGGAAGAAGACCTGACTCTAGCATTGAAATGTCAGTTTCTGTTAAATCATGGCCAATGTGATAAGCTTTTTCCAAAGACAGTCGAGATTCTTGTTGACTTGAGAAGTATATCCACGATGCATTCCGAAAAGATTTTAAATTCTACTATTGAGATAGACAGTGACGATTGACAACGGCCTTTTTTTGTTCCCTACGCACCAAATCAATTTTAATAGTTTTTATGTAACAAATAATAAGGTAAAAGAGGTGAAAGTTCAAATTTATCTATTTAGGTGGCTATTTATAGAATTGAATATTTTTTGTTTAAATGTGATATGTAAATGAATTTTGTTTGTCTGTTACATCGATGGTAACCCACGACTGATGGAGAAATCCTCGTTTTCATTAATTATTTATCTGTCATTTTGATTAGTTCCAACACAATGTTTTACATCCAATCAAATTAAAGTTATTACCTAGTATATTTAAGTATGACCCTGCAGAAACGTTAGCAAAAATAGTATTTATATTAACGTTTTCTGGCAACATGTCGTAAATAGTATTATCATTAATTCTAATTTAGTTGTTTAATATCCCTGGTTTGTGATTGGACAAGGCTGTAATTTTCATGGTATCAATTCCACGGTTGAAATTCATGTGATATTTTAGACGATTGCCGCTTACGTCATCTAGTCAACAATGTAGCAATACACAGGATTACATTTGAATGGAGATAACTGAATTGTATTTGAAAATTTCATGGCATCAATTGTCGATTTAATGGTATAATTTTCACCAATTCCATGGTTGAAATAGCATGAAATATTTATTTTTATTTTAGCTGATTACCACTTATTTCATCTTGTCAATAATACGGAAATATACATAATATATGATGTATGTATGTCTATCCTACACATGATTACATTAGAATGGAGATAACTGTATTGTATTTGAAATTCCACGGCATCAATTGTCGATTTAATGGTCGCAAATATCCGTTTACTGGCTCCGCTAACGAGTCGCCAGTAAACTCAATTTGCGACCATCAAATCTCCAATTGATGCCGTGAAATTTTCAAATACAATACAGTTATCTCCTAATTTGAATGTTGTAGTAATATTTTTGAAGTAATTGTGTCTAATCCAACATAGGGCGAGTGGATTATGGTGTTTCATGCCACTTTCACCTATATTTCAGTTATATCGTGTTGGTCAGTTTCATAGGTGGAGAAAACCACCGTCCTGCCGCAAGACACTGACTGACTTTATTATATCGAGTACACCCTGCCTGGGTGGGAATCGATCTCACAACATTAGTGGTGATGGGAACTGATTGCATAGGTAGTTGTATATCCAACTACCATTAATCACGATGGCCATTTAACCCGACATGGCATTGTCGCAGACACAATGATAAAAAAAAAAACATTTTTTTTCCAATGTAGATAAATAAATAGATATACTGATTAGTGGTTACCATAGTAATGCAGAGTTAAACTCTATAAAGCTTCGCTATCATATTGTATATATACTATTGATATACAACTTTGTATTGTTTAAATTTTTGTTGTAAAACAACATTTTCTAAGACCGTAAATATGTCTTTAAACTAAGAATGTAAAACTGTCGATAAATGTACATGTATTTTTAGTATAACTAATCAAGTAATTTTATTCCTGATTTTTGATAATCAAAAAATATTTCACTAGTTTGGGGGATTATGGTGTTTAATGCCACTTTCAACAATATTTCAACTATATCATGGCGGTCAGTTTTATTGGTGCAGGAAACTGGAATTCCCAGAGAAAACCACCGACCTGCTGCAAGTCACTGATAAACTTTTATCACATAATATTGTTTCTAGTACACCTCGCCTGAGTGGAATTCGAACTCACAGCGTTAGTGGTGATAGGCACTGATTGCATATGTAGTTATAAATCCAACTACCATACGATCACCACCACGATGGTCTCAACAATGCAATAATTTGTGACTGAGCTAGTGTTTAGAACGAGTGAAATACTTTTGATAATCAAAAATCAGCATATTTTTTGTTTTGTTTATTTATTATATAGTATTTCACCTTGTTTTTGTGACTGGAGAAATGTTGAAAACAAACTAATTATAGTCATTCACAATGTGCAGTGGTATAGCAATTATGACAAAATTGACAAATTTGTATGACTTCACAGCAGTGAGTTGGTATTTCACATGTGAAATATCAGATCTATTTCACAAGAAAATTCTGGCATTTCACTGCTTCTATGATGTATTGATCTATCAGGGATGATTCTGGTAAGAAAATAAAATAACTAAAACCATCTACACCCCCTTTCAAAAATGTCGTTATTTAGCTGTTCTGACAGCTTCATACAACGTTCAGATTTTTTTTTCACAGAAAAAATAGCTGAAATCAGTTAAATAACTGAAATACATCATCCCTGATCTATATATAGTAGTCCCTCTCTTATGAGGCCCCTACCACAAAAGGCCACCCTTCTTATCAGGTGGAATTTCAGATGTATTGAGATAGTAAAATACTAGTCAATTGTCCCCCTCAAGCGAGACCGTCCTTATCAGGCCACATTGAAGATGTACTGAGATAGTGAGATACTACTAAATTGTCCCCCTCAAGTGAGACCACCCTTCTTATCAGGCCACATTTCAGATGTACTGAGATGATTAAGTACTAGTTAATTGTCCCCCTCAAGTGAGACCACCCTTCTTATCAGGCCACATTTCAGATGTACTGAGATGATTAAGTACTAGTTAATTGTCCCCCTCAAGAGAGACCACCCTTCTTATCAGGCCACAATTCAGATGTACTGAGATGATTAAGTACTAGTCAATTGTCCCCCCTCAAGTGAGACCACCCTTCTTATCAGGCCACATTTCAGATGTACTGAGATGATTAAGTACTAGTTAATTGTCCTCCTCAAGAGAGACCACCCTTCTTATCAGGCCACATTTCAGATGTACTGAGATGATTAAGTACTAGTCAATTGTCCTCCTCAAGAGAGACCACCCTTCTTATCAGGCCACATTTCAGATGTACTGAGATGATTAAGTACTAGTTAATTGCCCCCTCAAGAGAGACCACCCTTCTTATCAGGCCACATTTCAGATGTACTGAGATGATTAAGTACTAGTTAATTGTCCTCCTCAAGAGAGACCACCCTTCTTATCAGGCCACATTTCAGATGTACTGAGATAGTGAGAGTGAGATACTACTAAATTGCCCCCAAGAGAGACCACCCTTCTTATCAGGCCACATTTCAGATGTACTGAGATGATTAAGTACTAGTTAATTGTCCCCCTCAAGTGAGATCACCCTTCTTATCAGGCCACATTTCAGATGTACTGAGATGATTAAGTACTAGTTAATTGTCCCCCCTCAAGAGAGACCACCCTTCTTATCGGGCCACATTTCAGATGTACTGAGATAGTGAGAGTGAGATACTACTAAATTGCCCCCCTCAAGAGAGACTACCCTTCTTATCAGGCCACATTTCAGATGTACTGAGATGATTAAGTACTAGTTAATTGTCTCCCTCAAGAGAGACCACCCTTCTTATTAGGCCACATTTCAGATGTACTGAGATGATTAAGTACTAGTTAATTGCCCCCCTCAAGAGAGACCACCCTTCTTATCAGGCCACATTTCAGATGTACTGAGATGATTAAGTACTAGTTAATTGCCCCCTCAAGTGAGATCACCCTTCTTATCAGGCCACATTTCAGATGTACTGAGATGATTAAGTACTAGTTAATTGTCTCCCTCAAGATAGGCCACATTTCAGATGTACTGAGATGATTAAGTACTAGTTCATTGTCCCCCTCAAAAGAAGCCAACCCTCTTATAGTGTCACTTTTTTATTGCAAAAGGGATGGCGTTATAAGAAGGAAACTGCTGTAATACTTCTGGGGATTTTAGAAATTTGTCATAATTTTTCATATTCACTCTGCTCACATATCCATCACTGTGATAGTATACCTATGTTTACAGATTTTTTTGCTCGAAAAAAATTATTTACTGCTTACCCCTTTGGTATCTTCAAACTTTTTTTTGCAATGTAATGGCACATTCCGTCTATGAAAACGACACGATATAGCTGAAAAGTTGGCGTTAAACACCAATCAATCAATCAATCAATCAGATTTCAATGATTATGAAAATGTTCACTTTAGCATTAGTTTCACGATCACCTTTCATGTCAATGTTGACATTTTTTAACCGACCAGTCAGATTGTTAGTACAGAAAATATCAATGGGCAACGTATCTTTTTTTTAAAAACCTGTGTCGATCAGCAGGTAAGCTCTTTCCAGTAACATTAATCTCGATTTGGAATATTTGAATTTCAAAAGATTGTTCCAAGAAATGACTGAATATGCAATCAAAACGTAATATCAAATTTCGTGCACACGACGCATCATAAACGAAATTGCATTCCGCTAGTGTAGACTGGTACTCTATCATTAGATATATCACGGCTTTAAGATTTAATATTGGAGGTCAACAATGTACTAAGGAAACCACTGACAGTTGTATCTAGTAAACGTTGTATTAGATTTAATGATTTGATTGATTTGATTTTTGGTGTTTAACGTCATTTTCAGCAATATTTCAGCTATATCATGGCAACCAGTTTTAGTGGTGGAAGAAGCCGGAGTGCCTGGTGAGAACCACCGGCCATGGGCAAGCAACTGGTAAACTTTATCACTTGTGGTTGCGAGTCGAGTGCACCCTTTTTTGTAATTTACAAAGTCGTGCGTGAACCCACGCCACATTATATTAGAAGGTGTAACATATTGTTGCTAATTATTCAGACTATAGTAACATCGCAGTGCCATAATATTGTTACTTCTAGGTACTTTCTGACAGTATTTGAGTGTTTTCTAAAACAAACACTAAAACTGTCAATCAAAAGTCCTTTTGTATATCTTGATCATGTTGAACTTTTTAAAGACTTATTAAATTGGGTGAAATTTACATGAATTTTGTTTTAAATTCTTTTATATTTTAGCACTTTCAAAATTGGAACCAATGGTTACACTGGAAATTAAGGGTTGTGGTGTTTAACACCACTTTCAACAATATTTCAGTTATATCGTGACTGTCAGTTTTATTGGTGGAGGAAACTAGAGGACCCGAAGAAAATCACCGATCTGCCGCAAGTCACAAACTTTATTAGATAATGTTGTATCAAGTACACCTTGCCATGAGCGGGATTCGAACTCATAATGTCAGTGGTGACAAGTCCTTGAAAATCTAACTACCATATGATCATGACCACGACGACCGTCACTGGAAATTAAATACAATTCTAATATGACGTCTATAAAACAGCACACACGCTATTACTCAATATCTCTATATTTAGCACAAGTGTACTACACAACAAATCTGGCTGTTCCATGTGACTCCCGGTGTGAAATTACCGTGAGGACCGAGTGTAAACAAACAAAACACCGGCATATAGCGTATTTTTAAAGTCCTTAAAATAAAAAAAAACATAATTTAATAAGTTTCTGTAATTAATAAATGCCTACAAGGTCGTTTCCGTGAGGTGATACACAACAACTACACGTAAAAAAAAAATACACGCTGGAGAAAATCGAAGGGGCCATCAAGAATGAACAATGAAGATACACATGCAACATAAAACACAAGAATTAGAACTAACAAAGCAAAACACACACCAAAGACTACAAAGATGAACAACACAGACCCCATACAAAAATTTGAAGGGAAACAAACATATTATCACCTGGAGAACGACATGTTTCAACTATCATCTGGCATAGACGGCCAAGTCAGATAATGTCATGACTTTTGAGTCCATGAAAATTTCATGTTGTTCTCAGAAGTCACTTTACCAAATCAAACCAAATTTGGCAGACTTTAAATTTCCAGAATAGAAATAGAAAGTACTGCAAAGAGATTTGGTGGAGGATACAAAGCTCTGTGATCCAATCTCATCGAGATAAGTGTTCTAGTGGACAGAATGAAGTGAAATTCTAATGCAATTTGTATGTATCGTCGGATTTGATTGGTTACTATTCTACGTTAAATTCTCAATCTAAAAGTCGTAACTAAAGGGTTCAGCTGGAATGATCTGCCATCTTGAAAATGTGAAATCCTACATGACACATTTACATCAATACACAAAATAATTAAAATCCCTACCTTGCAAACTTATTTTAGCTTAAAATTTATCAGAACTGAAGCGTACACGAAACCAAAAAACATCTGATCTTTACATTTTAAACTGGAAGTCTTCATATGACATCATGTTGTTTATGTGCCAGAGTCGTCAACAACATTTCATGGAATTTTAATTTGTGTGATTTTTAGACCCAGGGATATGCAAGAATACATTTTTAAGTTCAGTATTACATTAGCATTGAGATAACTGTATTGTAGTTGAAAATCGTGTCGCAAGTAAACTCAATTTGCGACCATCAAATCTCCAATTGATGCTGTGAAATTTTCAACAGTTATCTCCTAAATAAGATGTTGCACGCTACGTCATGCTAAGAATACCCCCACTCAAAACTTCTAAGTCACACGGTAAACAGGAAGTAGATGTGCAGTAAACCTGGAAAGGGGAGACACGGTACAAGTCACCATGCCAAAGCCATATATCAAATATAAAATCATTTCTTCCAGTAGCAGCTGAAACATCTTTAACGAAAGTGTGAACGGACGGACGGACAAGGTGATTGCAATATAGCCCCCTCTCTACAAGTGGGGGTATAATAAGATGCATACAAGTATATTTAATTAATAGTTTATTCTTAAAAACGAATGTAACAAGACCTGTTTATAACATTGAATCCCTCATCACACTTTGAATAATAACAGTCTAGTCCATTTATAATGAAATTTAAGGAGACATGAAATCTTAACATGATAGTCTAACTTCAATATAACCAGGGCCCAGATGGCTCAATGAGTTAGGTAGTTGGATTACCTCACAACTTATACAAGCCTATCACCAATATGGTGTGGGTTCTTACCTGGCTTTGTAAATGACAAAAAAGGGTGCACTCGACTCGCAGCCGTGATTAAGTTTACTAGTTGCTTGCCCATGGTTGTTAATTCTCTCCGGGTACTCCGGCTTCTTCCACCACTAAAACTGGCCGCCATGAAATAGCTGAAATATTGTTGAAAGTGGCGTTAAACACCAAAAATCAAAATCATCAATATAACCAGAATGATATACTTATAGGGAGGTTATGGTGTTTAATGCCACTTTCAACAATATTTCAGTTATATCGTGGGGGTCAGTTTTACTGATGAAGCAAACTGGACTACTATCCGGAGAAAACCACCAGTTGGCTTGGTTGGTTTTCAGTGTTTAATGCAAGTTTCAACAATATTTCAGTTACATCGTGGCAGTCGGTTTTACTAGCGGAGGAAACCAGAAAAAAGTAGCCAAGGGGGAAACTACCGACCTGCCGCAAGTCACTGATAAGCTTTATCACATTATGTTGTATCGAGTACACCTTGCCATGAGAGGGATTCAAACTCACAACTAATATAGGTTGATGGATAAATAAAGCAATTTTGTTGAGTATAAGCAATTTCTTACTTTAACCTATTTCATTGTAAGTGGACTTGGACTGTACAATTTAGCATGCTGCAATGAAAACATACAATATAAAAATACCAATAATAAAAACAAGCAAAAAGTTGGCATAGCCAACAAATGCTCCCCAAAAATGCAAGCAGACAAAATGCATCAGGCTGAACACATGTGGAGTAAAACAGTGAAAAGTGGTTCAAATGTCAGCCATTTTGTTTTCCACATATTTGTAATTCATAAAACTATCAATTTTTTTCTGATTTTCCTATGTTAAAAGGAGCATAACTCTTGAAATGTATCGCTATCATAGTAAAATTGAACTTTACCTGTATTTAATGATCAATAATACTTTTGTTAAAGTAGAAAGATACATGTTGAGGCAAACTAAAGAAATCCTTGAGAAATCTGGCTAATTTTCATATTTTAAAGGGGAATAACTGCTGAACAGAATCAGCCTCCATAGTGAAAATATAACTTGACCTGTATCAATATCTAACTTGAACAGTAATACCTATGCCCAAGTGTTAAAAGGGCTTTATAACCCAATGAGAATGGAATAAAACTAGAGGCTCAGTACTGAGCTGAGCCTGTGTCGCTCACTTTCATTCTGCTTTGAGGAAACTTAATACAGAACCTTCCATAGCCTATAGGTGCTTCTTACCCAAATTTCGGTTCGTTTTGGAAAAGCAGTTTCACAAAAGATTTTTAGAAATCGACCAATCTAAAACAAGAATTGCCTGTTGCAGTCATGTTTGTTAATGGATCAAAACGAAATGAGCAATCTCTATAGAGGACCTTCCATAGATGCTTCTTACCAAGTTTCATATCATTTGACCAAGCGGTTTCAGAGGAAAAGCTGTTTTATAAATCGACCATTAAGAAACAATAATTGCCTATGACGGCCATGTTTGTTAACGGATCAAAACGGAATGAGCAATTCCCATAGAGGATCTTCCATAAATGTTTCCTACCAAGTTTCGGTCTATTTGGCCAAGCTGTGTCAGAGTAGAAGATTTTTAGAAATCGACCAATCAGAAACAAGAATTGCCTGTGGCGGCAATGATAATTAATGGATTGGGATAAAATGAGCAATCTTTATAGAGAACCTTCCATAGATGCTTCCTACCAAGTTTTGGTTCATTTGGCAAAGCAGTTTCAGAGGAGAAGATTTTTTAGAAATCAACCAATCAGAAACAAGAATTGTCTGTGGCGGCCATGTTTGTTAACGGATTGGAACAAAATGAGCAATCTTTATAGAGGACTTTCCATAGATGCTTCCAACCAAGTTTCGGATCATTTGGCTATGCGGTTTCAGAAAAGATTTTTAGAAATAGACCAATCAGAAACAAGAATCGCCTGTGGTGGCCATGTTTCTTAACGGATCCGGACAAAATGAGTACCCTTTATAGATGACCACCCATAGATGCTTCCTATCAAGTTTTGGTTGATTTGGCTAACTGGTTTCCGAGGAGAAGAATTTCAAAAATCAGCCAATCAGAAACAAGAGTCGCATGTGGTGGCCATGTTTGTTAACGGATCGGGATGAAATGAGCAATTTTACAGAGAACCTTCCATAGATGCTTCCTACCTAGTTTCGGTTCATTTGGCCAAGCGGTTTCAGAGGAGAAGATTTTTCAAAATGGGCCAATCAGAAACAAGAATTGCCTGTGCCGGCCATGTTTGTTAATGGATCGGGACAAAATGAGCAATCTTTATAGAGGACATTCCATAGATGCTTCATACCCAGTTTCAGTTCATTTGGCCGAGGGGTTTCAGAGGAGAAGATTAAAATGTGAAAAGTTAACGGACGACGGATGCCAAGTGATGGCAAAAGCTCACATTGCCTTTGGCAAGGTGAGCTAAAAAATTGGACCAACAGAGGTAAAACGTATATCCCTAACATGCATATACATGACTTCTGACTTTCCTGGCTTGGTTTATTGATTGATTGATGTTTAATGACAACTTTAGCAGTATTTCAACTATATCGTGGCATGAACAAATTTTATTACATGAATATAAATACAAATAATTATACATTAATACATGATCTTTTTCATATTGCCCTTGTTATCAGCACTAGACCTTGATATCGGTCAGCCCGAGGGACGATATCAGTCAAGGGCAATATGAAAAAGGCCATGTATTATTAATCTATTTATCACATATTTTGCCCCGGAGGCAAATAACACGCCACAAATTATGCTTTTATTACACATGCTAATTCGGCATTATTTCAATAAAATATGTGATAACAAATAAAAAATGAGCCCTTTACAAATCAAATGTGTTTTTATGCTGAAATTGTAGTTGATACCAGTACACAGAACTAAAAACTTCCCATCTTAGTGAAATGATGTGGTCAAGCGTTTTCCATGTGTGACTAAAATTATAAATTAAATTCATGTTTAATTGAAGTCATTTTCAGTGTCAATTAAGTTTTATTCTCAATTAAATTTTATGTGTAAATTTATTTCATGTATAAGTAATTTTAGGTGTCAACTAAATGTCATTCTCAATTAAATTTTAAGTGTAAATTAAGTTTGATGTACATTTCAAGTAATTTTAAGTGTTAATTAAATTTCATTCTCAATTAAATTTTAATCATAAATTAATTTCATGTACAATTCAAGTAATTTTAAGATTCAATTAAATTTTAAGTGTAAATTAATTTCATGTACATTTTAAGTGTCAATTAAGTTTAAATTAACACTTAAATTTAATCAAAATTTAATGGAACCCAGTACAAGTATTCAGCATAGACATGTTAATTTAATAAAAAAAATAATTAAATCACAGACTAGATATGGCATTCAATATTAACAAAATTCCCTCTTTATTTTTACAGGGTGTATATTTCTGTTTATGTGTATTTCCCTCTTTATTTTGAGAGGGTGTATATTTCTGTTTATGTGTATTTCCCTCTTTATCTTGACAGGGTGTGTATTTCTGTCTGTTAATACCCCACACTATCAACCAAAGCCTTGTACTCCTTTAGGAATTCTGTTTCTTCTGTCAGTGTCAGATCTAAATAATCTTCTTCATCTTCTGGTAAATCAGATAACAAATCTTGTAAAACTGCCTTTTCTTCTTTCTTTTTTTGTTTTTGGTCATCATTAACATTAGAAGGACCTGCTTCTGGTGAACTATCTGTAAAACATACATCTTTATTTATTTTTTAGATACATGTATAAACCAGAGGCTTACATGGAATCACATCTCGAACATAAATTCCTGTCTGTACGACGACATACACCCCTATTCATATGACCATTTACTATGCATGCGTGAAGTCTGTTGAAAAAATGTATGCCGGTGGAAAACCTGCACGTGGTCGTACAAAAATTTTAATAGATTGTGCTTTATCAAGAAATATGAAAGACGTTTTGGCGAATTATAATAAAACAGGGGAATTAACATAGGCCACCAACATGACAGTTGGATGGAATTGAAGGAAGCGTTGAGAGTTCAAACTCATGCTGAAGTGAAAACATCAGGGCCAGTACACATGTACTTCAGAAATTAGGGCATGCATAATTAATGATGCTGGGAGACAAGCTGCAAACAAAAAGTAACGAAAATACATGTTTTTTTGGTCGAATCTAGAAAAACAGTTTTATACTCATGTTTTGAAGGTAAATATTAACTTTCACCCTGAAAAAAAACTTTAAAAAAAATTACCAAACTTAACAACATTATACTTTTAATAACTAATATGATCAACATTTCACTTTTTTTTCAAATGAAAATTGTCAGTACAGTAGCCCCCCCCTCACCTCTTATAATGCCACCCCTTATGCAATGAATAAATGGCCTTACAAAGGGGTTGGCCTCTATAAAGGTGGACAATTTAGCAGTCATTTACTATTTCAATGCATCTGCAATCTGGTCTGATAAGAGGGGTAGCCTTTGAAGTGAAGGTCCTTATAAAATGGGAACTACTGTATAAAATAAATGTATACTTTTATTTACTTTTTACACCTTTTCTTCCCTTTTTAAAAAAAACATTTAAGGTTATTTTTGATACAAAAAGAAAGTCTCCCCACAAATTGTTATTCGTGGTTGGTTTAGTTTACCGTGTTTAACGTCACTTTCAACAATATTTCAGTTATATCATGGCGGTCAGTTTTATTGGTGGAGGAATACGGAGTACCCGGGGAAAATCACCGAACTGTCACTAAAATTATTGATGAAATATACTAAGTCAAATGTGGCAAAAACTCCTTAAAATATGGTACATTCCAACTGATGTAATCATATGCAAATTTTCATATGGTAATGAAGAAGGAAGCAAATTTTTATTTTTGAAGAATTTCCATTTAAAATGTAGGAGTAGTTTCATGTACATGTACAAACATTTTGTGATGGATGGACGGACAGACAGGACAAAAACAGATGGGGGGATAGGGCGGAGAGAAATAATAAAGCAGTACCTGGTTAGATTAAACTTAACTGACACCACCGCATAATACAAAATAAATAAATAATTAAATCATTTATAAAGAGAGTAAATATATTTTATTTCGTTTAAATAGCAATTTTTTGAAACATTTAAAATTGCCTTTCATCCATAATTTAGAAGTGTTAGGCATATAAACTAGAGGCTCTGGAGAGCCTGTCATCGCTCACCTGGTAATAATTGGCAGGGTAAATCCTTAGGAACGTGAAGTCTAACAAAGATTCATATTTTCTTGCGACTTAAGACACAATTTGCTTACTATTGAATGTGTGCTCCATAAATTATGAAAACCTAAAGTCAAAATTAAAATCTCCCATGGTAAGTATATTAGACNTCCATAATTTAGAAGTGTTAGGCATATAAAAAATGCATTTACTAACCTGATGATGATTCTGTGCTGCCTGCAGAACTACTTTCAGAACTGGTAGATATAATTCCACCATTCCTTATTAATTCATCGATGGCCTTTTGAATACTTCCAGCACAGTTTTTCAGAGCTTTCATTGCCATTTCTGGGTCAAAGCCTAGACTAAACACCTGTAAAAGAAGAGCAGGTTGGGACATACATACAATTAATGACTTTTTATAAGGTTGATTTACACGATGATTTATCAACCCAGAATAAATATTGTGTCAACCGAAATCAAAAGTCAACAATTATTTTATTAAATGACTTGAGCTCTATAATATACTAACACCATCCAATCAAAACATCTGATTTAAAGCCAACGTCATTAGGATTTGCCAGATCTATATTTGGGTACTTGACAGCTATGATACACTAATTGTCTATCTCTCTTGCAAGACTGTGTGGTAATCATAATGTTTGATAAAAAAAGGTGATGTATTTTTTTGAAAAGAAAGCATATTTTTTTTATGTCATTTAATAAAATATTTTGTTTCCCAAGACTTTCATGTAAAAACTAATAGTATGAATGGGTGGTTTTCATATACTAGAAACAATTACATTAATTAAAAAACAGAAATTATACAAATTCAAAAACCTAATGTGAAGCAATGTATGGTATGTCAAAGTCCATTAAAATTCAGAAATGCAAGTATGCAGGGTTGTTATATTAATGCATAAATGGGAATTTGAATTTGAATTTAAATTCTGATGTTTAATGCCACTTTCAGCAATATTTCAACTATATCATGGCGACCAGTTTTAGTGGTGGAAGAAGCCGGAGTACCTGACCATGGGTAAGCAACTGGTAAACTTTATCACTTGCGGCTGCGAGTCGAGTGCACCCTTTTTTGTAATGTACAAAGTCGGATGCAAACCCACGCCGTATTGCTGCTATGCTTATATGAGTTGTTAGATAACTACCTAACTCATTGAACCACCAGGGCCCTTGCATAAATGGGAAAATTTACAACAACAAAAACAATCTATTTTTAAAACATTTTTCCAATAGAGTCTATGCTAAAAACTTTGTCCTGGGTTGGTGTCTTTTTAAGAAATCAGAATTTATTCAAACAAACGTTTATACCTGTGCTAACATTTCATCTGTAATTGTTACTTCCTTCTGTTCTGGATCAGGTAAAGACAGGAATTCTGGGTGTTTTTCTAGAACCTTTAAAATAAAATTTTGATTGAAATAAAATTTACGTAACCACTATACATTAAAAAAACAAGTTTTGGTTCATTTGGCCAAGCAGTTTCAGAGGAGAAGATTAAAATGTGAAAAGTTAACAGACGATGGATGCCAAAAGCTCACATGGCCTTTATATATATATCTCATATATTCGCAATAAATTGAAAAATAAATGCTCCACAAAAAAAATGAAAACAGCCATTTTCGCACCTCTGAGCTTCTTGTTAAGAAACATATAGGACTAGAATCCCAAAATTCAATCCAAACTTTTATTCTGTGCCAAAAATATTTTGGTAAAATGTCAGAAGGATCATTTAAATATGACTTAAGTTATTGTGAAAAAACTATTGTTTCTCCTGATGGAAAGAGATGATGACAACAGCTGAGACACACCAATATCATAAATGTTAGAGAGAACCGAAGGGACAACCAAAAATGAACAATCAAGGGACACAGGTAACCTTGGAAACAAGACACAGGAAAAGGATAAACAATACACAACACAGAAAACTAGAAAGATGAGTAGCACATATCTTGACAAAACATAGACTGCAGATCGTTATCTATATCTGAATCAAAGTATCCTGACAAAACATAGACTGCCGATCGTTATCTATATCTGAATCAAAGTATCCTGACAAAACATAGACTGCAGATCGTTATCTATATCTGAATCAAAGTATCCTGACAAAACATAGACTGCCGATCGTTATCTATATCTGAATCAAAGTATTTTAAGTATGGAAATTTAGAAATCTAATTTTATGTGTTTGATGTTGTGTTTATATATTCACGTAAGAGTCCTCATCCATGTCATTGAGCTTATGTTTACCATTATCAGCTGTTGTTTATCAGTCACTCCCAGCCCACTTTACTATAAATAATGACATTTCAATGTGCATGCCTCCCGATCAGGCTGATCAGATGTTTCTGGTTTAATAAAGTAAACACAGTAGTACAACTTGGAAAGGGAGATAATTGCTGTTTGGTAAAGGAGATAAATAACGACGGAGATCATTACCATATTTTCAATGGAGATAACTTCCAAAAATGTATCACTGGTCTCCATCTTTATTCTTATATGACTTTATGATACACTTACCTCTAAGGCTTGACTAACATCATTGTTAGCCTGTCTAAGGGCCTCGGCTGATGCACCTCGTCCAAAACCCATGTTAATTAGCATCTCGTAACTGTTTACATTGACTCTGAATATGCAATGATTAATGTACTTTAAACGATATTTCACTTTTATCATCAGTGGCGCAGTAAGGGATGAATGCGGTGTACTCATGGCGAGGGGTCTGGGGACCACTTAAGGCCCCCAGCAGGTCCAGGGCAATGCCCTGGTAGGGTGTCTAGGGGGGAAAATCCCCCTGGAACCTCCTGGGTTTTAAGGAAAATCTACTACGCTAGACAGCTTAAAAATGATAAAAAAAAACAATGCATGATTGTAGACTTATTATAACCAGGTGCTGATTTATAAACCCTGTTAAACATCTACATAGTCATTATGTAAAATAATGAGTTTGCAGGAGATAATCTGACAAATTAAACAGCTAAATAAACAGTTTTTAACACATAAAATAATTTTGATGACCAAATGATGTGTACGCACAGGCGTTTTGACGTACATGCAGCTACGCCACTGATCATAACAAGCAAAATTATTCGTGATATAATGATATACATTTTCAAAAGTGATAAAGTATGACAATGACTTGTGGCAGGTTGGTGGTTTTCTTCTGGTACTCTGGTTTCCTCCACCAATATAACTGACCACCACGATATATCTGAAATATTGTTGAAACTGGCGTTAAACACCACAACCCTAACTCTAATCCTATACTGAATATAGAATAACAGGAGTTTTGAAGGTCCAGACAGGAAACATCACTAGTATCTCAGCAATTCTTATGTGGAGACGTTCAAATCTGATATTACTGTTTTTCTCTGTAACATCATAATGTGTTTGACGTCAAGCTGACTGATAATCTTCAGTTTCAGAATTAGTTTGTTAATACTGATGATGTCATTGGGCGAGTTCAATGGATAAATATGCCAAATTACTTATAAAACTCATTATGAGGAAGATTTTAAACTGGCTGCTTACAGTAGGTGGTGTATAATTCAAGGTGACCGTTACGGAAAATTTAGCTGTATTAATTTGAAATTGAATCTAAAAAATTGTCTGATTTGACTGAAGAAAGTTTCAGCCTCATTTGTTGATATTATGAACACCTACGTCTTT
>MJUT01008999.1:397035-419310 GCA_002080005.1 Gigantidas platifrons | reverse complement strand
ACACGATGGTACCACTGTGATTGCTGTGTATAATATAGAATGTAATTTGCTGGTGTTTCATCCACATTCACTATGGTAAACTGTGAAAATACTGTAAAAAATCACCAATAAGGCCATGCAAAATTAATTACTTGGTTCTCAGGCCTTTTTTTGTCAAAATTGATGAGGGAGGGCGGCATTTTTTTTTATCCTTTTACTGCTGTAAAAAGTGATGAGGGAGGCATTTTTTCTTCTTTTTTTTTTGTGAAAAATATGGCAATGTATAAATCTTTTCATTACTTTATTGAAAATTTCAATTTTATTTCTTCCGATGGTGGCAGAAACATCACAAGTGGTTAATTTTTATGGAAACGTCCAATCCGCTGGACCCAACGTACCATTTTTTTTTATCTCCGTAAATAATTCCAATAAGGTACAAGCTTCGGAGAAGCCCCCTATTATGTTCCCTGGTAAAACTGGCAAACATTTGTGCCGAATTTGCACAGAAACGATTGACATTTTGTCTAAATGTCAAACGGAAACACGTTTTTTATTTATACATTGTCATAACGATGCTTTAAATCTCATTTAAGCATGATGCGTTTTAAAGCGTTTCACCGACCACGCGATATAAGAGAAAAAACGGATGCGGTTGTTTTTGCCGTACGGATAGCGCTACCGCATTTAACATTTTTTTTTTTTAACTATTTTTGCAATAAAATCGGCAATGCGGCGACGAATTTCCACATGCGGGCAGGCCTGAGAACCAAGAAATTAACTTTGTATGGCCTAAGAGTGATTTTTGACAGAAACATGTTGTTAGTACTGTACAAGTATTAAGTAATATTTCCCTTCATATTACACCAATTTTTGTTTCTCTCATTTATTCCGGTCAACAGCTGCTACAATGACAATGCAAACTGACAATACGATTGATTATTTTCAAGTACACCTGTCAAACTGATTTTGAATAATGTCATTTGTACTTTCCCGAAACTCCAGTTTGGGGACATTGAAATCAGACATTGATTACTGAGGTATTATGTGTTGTAAGTGTAAATTTACCTGAATTCTTTATCAGCTTCTAGCAGTAACAGTAGTGATTGTTCAATCTCCTTTCTCTTTAGAGCAACTCTTCCCTTTTCGTGTAATGTCATAGCTAACGTCAGTGCCTAAAAAAATAACGGCCATAATAATTTACAATCTACGTATATTGATTGGTTATTTGTGTTTGTAGACACTGTTAACAATTTCTCAGCTACTGGTATATTGTAAATACCAGATTTAATAGGAGAGGAAAGCCATGAGCTGAACAGAAACCCCAACCATCTATTGGTAGGTATTTGGACACCTTAAGATCTGGCCCCGGCACCACAAAACTTGAGAATTTACTTAAGTCTGAGAATATTCTCAAATAAGGAAATACTCAAATTTGATTGGCTGAGTTCCTTATTTGAGAATATTCTCAGACTTAAGTAAATTCTCAAGTTTTGTGGCACCGGGGCCAGAGGTGGGTATCGGGGAGTGAACCCAAATCTGTGGTCTTATTCTTGTGGTCAGAGGTCTACAAACTTAGTCATACAGCCATACAATCTATAAGAAATTAACCCTAACACACTACGTTTACTAAGGAATATTTCATTATTCTGTAGTTTAGCAGAAACTGTATATCTATTTCTGTTTATAAATCCTACCAGTGGTGATACAAGCATTTTTTTCACAATAATAATCATCATTTATTAATTAATATGCATGGTGTTAGTTGAAACACTGTAATATGGCTATTTAATATACAGATTTTTTGACACTGCATAAGTTGTCAAAGAAAAGAAAATATTGTAGGATTGATAGGATTATCTCCCCTGAGCCACAAATATGTTTTTTTTTAATATTTTTGTTGCATTTTGTTCCAATTATACCTCTCTCTTTGTATTCTCTTATTTTATCTTATGTATACTGCCTATACTTTTCTACTGTATTCATAAATTCATAATTAACAATAATGTCAACTAAATGAAAAGATAACATTGTAGAGTAGGATTATCTCCCCTTTGACACTAATATCAATCTTTTTGTTTGTTTGTTAGTTACATTTTGTTTCCTTTGTATTCTTTTATTTTATCTCATGCATACTGACTATACTTTCCTATTTCTATGTAAATTCATAATTAACAATAATATTAACAAAATAAAAAGAAAATATTGTAAATTCTTACCCTTTTTTCCTCTGATGGTAACTGTAAAGGTCTTCCTGATTGATCTGCTATCTGTATATCAAAATCACCATCATCATCTGTTAAAAAAAAATGACATTGGAATTTACTGAAATGCTCCTGTCTTTAGTGGGGTTTATGGGGTTCATTTACAGTGAAACCTGTCTAAACCGAACCTCCTAGACATGTATTCAGGTAATACAGGTTAAGGGGGTACCATACACTTTTTTTTATCTGTTCGTTTAATTTTCTTATTTTTTTGGCAGTGTGTTTGAATAATAAATATCAAAATTTTAACAAATTCCAACCAACAGACTCAGAGCTATAAATTCACTTGCCACATAGCAGCTTTTCTCTCTGTAGTTTTGATCACTGAGATGCTTGAAATCTGTATACAAACATCATATGATCAAAACGTTCAACTGATTTTAAAGAGTTATCTCCCTGTAGTGTATGGTACCTTCCTTAAATTGACAAAGATTTCCTACATTGAGACTTTATTTAAAGTTCGGTGTAAACAGGATCCGGGTTTATTAAGTTCGGTGTAAACAGGATCCCGGTTTATTAAGTTTGGTGTAAACAGGATCTGGGTTTATTAAGTTCGGTGTAAACAGGATCTGGGTTTATTAAGTTCGGTGTAAACAGGATCCCGGTTTATTAAGTTCGGTGTAAACAGGATCCGGGTTTATTAAGTTCGGTGTAAACAGGATCCTGTTTTATTAAGTTCGGTGTAAACAGGATCTGGGTTTATTAAGTTCGGTGTAAACAGGATCTGGGTTTATTAAGTTCGGTGTAAACAGGATCCCGGTTTATTAAGTTCGGTGTAAACAGGATCCCGGTTTATTCAGGGTTTGTTTTAGTCTGTGTTCACTGAACATGTCTTAACATTTTAAATTCTATGTTGTGATGTTTGCTAAGAATACCCCCTCTCGTTCATTTGTAAGTCGCACGGTAAACAGGAAGTAGATGTGCGGTAAACCTGTAAAGAGGAGACACGGTACAAGTCACCATGCCAAAGCCATATATCAAATATAAAATCATTTCTTCCAGTAGAAGCTGAGATAACTGTTACGAAAGTTTTCATTACGGCAAACANAACATCATATGATCAAAACGTTCAACTGATTTTAAAGAGTTATCTCCCTGTAGTGTATGGTACCTTCCTTAAATTGACAAAGATTTCCTACATTGAGACTTTATTTAAAGTTCAGTGTAAACAGGGTTTATTCAGGGTTTGCTTTAGTCTGTGTTCACCGAACAGGTCTTAACATTTTAAATTCTATGTTGTGATGTTTGCTAAAACAAGATGTTGCATGCTACGTCGTGCTAAGAATAGCCCCTCTCGTTCATTTGTAAGTCGCATGGTAAACAGGAAGTAGATGTGCGGTAAACCTGGAAAGAGGAGACACGGTACAAGTCACCATGCCAAAGCCATATATCAAATATAAAATCATTTCTTCCAGTAGAAGCTGAGATATCTGTTAGGAAAGTCTGAACGGATGGACGGACGGACAAGGTGATTGCAATATAGCCCCCTCTCTACGAGTGGGGGTATAATTTACTGTGATTCCAAGTTAATCAGTCTTGTTTAAACTCCTTCATGCTGCATGCATAGAGGGGAATCAACAAAAACCAATTTCATAGTTTTTGGTTTTAGCTGACTGGAGCTAAAATCTACAATCTACCACATTCGAGAATAGCACGCTAACCATTACACCCCTTATGTATACACTGGACAGTAAATCTAACTCCAGTGTCTGAAATTTTGTCAAATTTCACCTGTCTAGTGTGAAAATAAAGGCTTATACCAAGGGTGTTCTGTTTGGACAGGTCTTACCATATTGTGAATTAACTCTGATTATAATGTTCTGTAATGTTTTTTCCGGTTTCCTCCAAGAGTAAAACTGACAGCCATAATATAACTGAAATACTGCTAAAGTGGCTTGGGATGAAACTATAAGTAATAAGGAATTCTTTCTGCAAAGCACAAGGTATGGCAGGGGATTTCTTTACCAGTATTCTACAAAAAATAAAGAGGATAATTTCACACACAACTCCTTGACAAATATTCAAACATTTAATAATTTTATTTTCAGCAACTTGCAACAAATATTTCCCAATTTGTTACTGTTTTGGTTTTACCATTTTCTGCTCTAGTGGACAAGAGTTCCGCAGCTTTCTTTGTAGACATAAACTTGGTTATCTCCCCTTGTTGCTTAGCTGCCTCTGCTTCTGATACAGATAAACACAGCACTAAAACCTGTGTTCCATGCTGAAAAGTAAAATAAACTTAGTTATCTCCCCTGGTTGCTTAGCAGCCTCTGCTTCTGATACAGATAATCACAACACTAAAACTTGCATTCCATGCTGAAAAGTAAAATAATTCTTACATTGTATATCTAAAATTTATCATTTTTCCAAACATTTGTTATAATTTTAAATTCTTTGATTGAACATTATATTCTTAAAGATATTAAGTACAAGCAATTAAACACAGTTTTATTTATATAAATCAAAATAGTATTTTAAAACTGTAACAATAAATTGCATCCCACGATGCATCACACTCGAGGTGAGCATGCTAACCATTAAACAACTGATACATTATACTTTCATCAGTAGGTTTGTGTGATGCAGTGTCACATGATAATCATGTGATTGTCATAAATATCTCTTACCTTGACATTCTGATCTTTTAATGTTGTGTCATTAACAATCACTCTTCCACAACAAATGATCTTCAGTTGTTCTGGCGGTGTCTGGATCTTATCTCCTATCATTTTACGAAACACCTGACCTGTACAATCTAAAGATATCTCAATTGATGTTGGACCAGGATTATCTACTTCCTAAAATAGAGAATATACAATAATATCAGTCCCTACCAGACATGGGGTAATCATAATTTGTAATCGTAATCGGTTGTAATCGATTACATTTTTCATGTAATCGAATGTAATCTGTAATCGGACATTTTTTTTATATTACATGTAATCGCAATGTAATCGATTACATTCATTTTGACCCTGTAATCATGGTTACTTTCTGATTACATTTAGAATTACTTTCCATCATTTTGACTTATTTTGTCTTAACTGAAACATATATATATCTCCTTAGGCCATGCAAAGTTAATTACTTGGTTCTCAGGCCCTTTTTTGTCAAAATTGATGAGGGAGGGCGGCATTTTTTTTTTATCCTTTTACTGCTGTAAAAAGTGATGAGGGAGGCATTTTTTCTTCTTTTTTTTTGTGAAAAATATGGCAATGTATAAATCTTTTCATTACTTTATTGAAAATTTCAATTTTATTTCTTCCGATGGTGGCAGAAACATCACAAGTGGTTATTTTTTATGGAAACGTCCAATCCGCTGGTCCCAACGTACCATTTTTTTTTATCTCCGTAAACAATTCCAATAAGGTACAAGCTTCGGAGAAGCCCCCTATTATGTTTCCTGGTAAAACTGGCAAACATTTGTGCCGAATTTGCACAGAAACGATTGACATTTTGTCTAAATGTCAAACGGAAACACGTTTTTTATTTATACATTGTCATAACGATGCTTTAAATCTCATTTAAGCATGATGCGTTTTAAAGCGTTTCACCGACCACGCGATATAAGAGAAAAACGGATGCGGTTGTTTTTTCCGTACGGACAGCGCTACCGCATTTAAATTTTTTTTTTTACTATTTTTGTAAAAAAATCGGCAATGCGGCGACGAATTTCCACATGCGGGCGGGCCTGAGAACCAAGAAATTAACTTTGTATGGCCTTAGATATTTAATGTATGATTTATGTAAATGAATTTTCTTCATCAAATTTATTAAACAAATAATGTAGATATTATTATATGCTTAATTGCAATCAAAACTATCACAGCTACAAAAAATATTAAGTATAAATTATGACTTCAAAGACTTGATATCCAAACAAATAATATCTCAATTTCAATTTCTTTAGGGTTTCAAAAATTCAGTGAAAACTGTCTGTCGGCTTGTGTAAAACACAACAAGCTCTAAAATTTTAAATTATCTTACACAACTTTCAAGATTTCATATATGGAATTGCTTCTATGAAAGACTATCACCATGTCCTCATGATTCCCATAAGATAAAGAAAACATAGATATCTTATGAAGATTTCTTATACAAGTTTAAAAAGAGATTTAAATTTCAATAAAGTTATTATATAAAAGCAAAATATAAATTATAATTTTCAGAAACATTTATTTATGATGCTCGTACATACATGTATATTACAAATTAACTGATAAATAGCAAGTTGTAATATTTGTAAAATTTTGGATTTTTTTTTTTAAAGAATATTCTAATGGGCTTGTATCTGATACTTACCAGTGTTCCAGCTAGAAAATTTGGGCAGAGGGGCACAATCGTAGAAAAGAGGGCACTTTTGCACATTTTAGCTGAATCAACAGGGCATACTTTATATATTTTGGGTGAAATAATGGTTATGCTATTTTATTTCTTGACTTCTAATAGCATTTCAATGCAGATAAAACTATATACAGAGGTTTTAAAGATAATTCAGGCATTTAAGACAGAAATTATTTTCCATTTTCTTCTGAAGGACAGAGGGGCACATACAAAGGAAGGAGGGGGTACTGCACCCCTTTATTATAGGCTAGCTGGGACACTGCTTACTTTAACTGTCATTAATTGTTATATAAACACCTGTAATATAATGTTTGTTGGCATACCTTGAATATGATATTTCAAAATGTTGGCGTAGATTGAAGACATCGATATTCAGATATATGTGATATTTCTGCTTTTTATTTTAGTGCTGATTTTCCTTTTAATATTTGATTATATGATAATTTTTTCATTACTTGTGGGTTATTATTCAACTTGTAATGGATATTTTATAAAAACCTATTTACATAAATTAAGGATTTACTATTTTAGTTTTCATATTTTTATCTTCTGAATATATCAAAGACAAACATTCAAATGGAGATTGTCAGATAATTTGGTGTCATAAATAATACCTTAATTACAAATTTTATCAGTTTATTATCCCCAATAGACTTTCACAGGATGTTTGAAATTATTTGATATATTATTAAAATGTGCAATAATATTGGTCATAAGAGAAGACATATTTTATGAAAAATAGAAAAAAAGAGAATTGTTGTTTATAATTTACAATGTACTGTTTGTTATTGTATGAAATTATCATATTACAACTGAATTGTAATTCATAGTTCTGATTACGAAATACATTAAAAAAAATAAGAGATATTGGACAGATGCACACGAGACAAAATAACATAAAAGACTATTATATTGGTTGTCATGACATTAAATGTAATTAGTAATGTAATCGATTACATTTACAAAGTGATTGTAATTTAATCAATTACATTTGAAAATTGATGTAATCATAATGTAATGTAATCAATGAAAATTGCAAAGTAATTGTAATGTAATCGATTACATTTGAAAGTAATTGACTCCCAGTCTGGTCCCTACGATGAGCACCAGACCTCCGGCCCAAAGATCAGTAAAACTTTGTTCGGACCAGTAAATTTTTCAGTTTTTATTTACATATATAAATATATATAATAAATTCAAGAACTTTATTCAGACCAGTAAAATCAAATTTTCATTTCATTTCATTTTTTTTTTCATTTTTGGTGTTTAACGCCACTTTCAACAATATTTCAGCTATATCATGGCGACCATTTCAATTTTCATTTCAAGGACTGTGATATTAGACTATCGTAATCATACAATACCAGAAAGAGTGTCTATTTAATTAATTAATACAGCTATTTAGTTATACCATCTAATTAAAATTAGATGTTTGTCGTATCTTTGTTTTTTTAAGACAACAACAACCCATTTGGGTTCCCTTTCACAACCTATTGCAGATGCCAAAAATAGCAGTTGATTATCCAAAATCAAAATTGCTGGAAAGCGTGCAGTCTATATTAAGGTCAACCATATACAACTAATTCTACTTTTATCATAGAAAATTCAGGTAAATTACACAATCGTTACACATGACTAATTCTACTTTTAACATTTGAACTTTCAAATAAAAATGTTATCAGTCTGGAAAGGTTGGATATGGTACCTTTGAAAATTACCTTGGCTGATTATTTTTCAGTGTCCCCCACTGTGTACCATTGTAAATGGGAGAGAAACACCGGCAAATCACATCCTATACATTAGAAACAATCACACTAATAAGGTCATAGATGACGATGTAGGTGTCATGTCTGAAATACACCAGCACCAGTAATCACAGTAGTGATGGAGTGTTCCACTGTACAAACCTTGCCATGAGTGGAATTCGAACTCACAACTTTAGTGGTGATAGGCACTGATTGCACCGGTTGGCCATAAAATCATGACCACGCCGGTGCACCTCTATATTGTAAAGAAATACACTAACAGGGTTGTAACTAGGTGTAATATCTGGAAAAACAACAGCAATTACAGTGATAACAGAGTGTTCCACTGTGATTCTAGAATGCTATACCCTAGTGTTTTCCCACAAAAACACCTTGTTTGAACTATAGATTCAAATTTGTAGCAGCTTACCTTTTCCTTATGTCCAGATATTTTTATTTTAATTGTGGCTAGTCCAGATTCTTGAAACTTGTTTCTTTCTTGTAGTTTCTGTACTGCATGAAGTCGTAAAGATTCTAATACTTCAGTAACTGCATCACTAGAAAGCTTCAAATCGTCACAAAATGTCTGAATCAACTCCTGAAAACATCACAATATAATGTATATGTTTGTGAGATGTTGAAACTACTTCTCAACTGTTATGGATTGGTTTGAGGAATGAACATGCCTGATGGCCAGAAATCTTTTGAGTACGAGTTTGGTACTCGAAAAACATCAAATCAGAACATCATAGAGAATAAATAAACTGTTCTGATTAGACGATTTTGGAGTACAGGTAGGAAACTCATACTGCAATGTTTTCTTAATGTGAGGTCAAAGTTCATTAATAAACATCTGATAGTGACATGAAGAACAAAAATAAAAGCCATGTTCCAAAACTTTAGACCACAAATTTCAGATGGAGTTTCTTTTGAGTTGCTTTTTCTCTAATTGTCACATACATTTGTGTAAATATTATATCTGATAAATGATTTGATTTGATTTTTGGTGTTTTAACGCCACTTTCAACAATATTTCAGCTATATCATGGCGACCAGTTTTAGTGGTGGAGGAAGCCGGAGTATCTGGAGAGAACCACCGACCATGGGCAAGCAACAGGTAAACTTTATCACTTGCGGCTGCGAGTCGAGTGCAAACCCACGCCATATTGGTGATAGGCTTGTATGAGTTGTTAGATCCAACGACCTAACTCATTGAGCCACCCGGGCCCCCTATATATCTGATAAAATATAACTTATAAGATTAACTTTTTACTCTATATTTCCTAAATTAGTAGTTTCAATCAATGAAAATATGGTTGTGCACCATTTTATCAATGTACATACATTTAGAAAGCATTCCATTGATTTTTTTCTTTAGAATGGAGAATTATTTTTTGAAAAACAAGGGAGATAACTTAACATTATATAAATAGATTGATTTTGATTTGATTTGATTTTTGGTGTATTAACGCCACTTTCAACAATATTTCAGCTATATCATGGCGACCAGTTTTAGTGGTGGAGGAAGCCGGAGTACCCGGAGAGAACCACTGAACATGGGCAAGTAACCGGTAAACTTTATCACTTGCGGGTGCGAGTCGAGTGCACCCTTTTTTTGTAATTTACAAAGCCGGGCGCGAACCCACGCCGTATTGGTGATAGGCTTGTATGAGTTGTTAAATCCAAAGACCTAACTCATTGAGCTACCCGGGCCCCCCATTATATAAATAGCAAATATGACAATTTCAGTTGATAAATTAATAAATTGATATAAATGCATTTAGAATGTTATTTTCAATAAGGTAACTGGGCCATGGAATAAGTCAAAAAGAGATTCAAATCTGAAGTTTTTACGATAACTTTGAAAACTTTACATTTGAAAAAGTTGTAATTACCGGAAAAGATTTATAGTAATTTTCGTTGTTATTTTAGAGGTCAGGAGGTTGGAAGAACCACTCTCTCATGTTAACTAGACATTAAACAGAAAAGCTCTTACCTGTGGAATTTCCCCTTTCTCTCCATTTTCAGATGTGTAAGGTGGTAACCACAACTTTATTTTTTCAGCATTCAATTTTTCTCTTATATTCTTCTGGTTCAACTCTTTATTGTATTTTTCAGCCATCTCTTCAATTAATTATTCTGCAGTTAGAAAAAAAATATATATAATGTTAGAGAAATTATAGCTTCACCAATCATTTTTCTATTCATTCATAACAATCTTACCCTCAGAAAGTGGTGTTACACTCGATTACTGCACGATTTTCCCTTAGACCCTCTCATTTCGCCATTTCACTTTCACTTTCGAACCTACAAACATGCTCTCGCGATACTAAATGAATGATGACAGCAACGCATTGCATGATGAGAGCTACTTAATGCAGCGTGCCAAATTATTTGCATATGTAAACAACATACAAATCACATGGAAGATGATATAAAGCATATTCTGCAGGACAAATAGTTCCATCTACAGCTCAAATCAGAGCAGAAGGAAATAATACAAAATGTGTTGGAAAGAAAAGATTCAATGGCAGTGTTACCCACGGGCTTCCGAAAGAGCATGTGTTACGTTCTCCCCCCTCTCCTTTTGGACAAGGTAAGATCATATATGCAAATCATCTCCCATGATACATTGCGGTAATCATAGTTTTCTCGAAGTCACGTGACAAATGTTTGAAAGTGAAAGTGAAATGGCGAAATTAGAGGGTCTAAGGGAAAATCATACAGTAATCGAGTGTACATGTAACACCACTTTCTGAGGGTAAGATGGTTATGAATGAATAGAAAAATGATTGGTGAAGCAATTTATATAAGGGTTTTGGATAGAAAATAAAATCTGATAGTCATGAAACGTGGAAATGTGCCGACCCGGAGTTTGAGCGGCAAATCTGCTGTTTTCCTTATGGAGAGTGCTCTGACGTCCCACGGCTCCAGCAAGTCGAACAAAAAGCCGTCGGACGGCAGAGGAATCTCGGACTAAGGCTCAAGCAGATTAAGATTGAGTAGATGTTAATGCAAGACGACAGCGGATTCAAAGTCATGACAATAAATCATATTTTCCTTTAGCTGTGTGAGCTAACAGGCTGAATTTTATGTGAAGAGTTTCCGAACGACCTCGACGAAGTTGAACATGAATGATGTCTGAAGTGTCGACTCTCGTGACTCGTGGCCCAACAATCACATTCACAATTCTTGGACTGTCACTATCTGGTCCAAATGACATCAAACATCAAAGAGAAAAATGTACTTACACCTCTTTCCTCTTCATACATAAGTAAAGAATGCTTAGATTTGTACCTGTTATAGGAATGATCTCATTTTCTATTTCCAGCAGTGATTTTTAGCGTTTTCCTTTCGGTCATTGTTTTGGTCAACACAACCGAATTTGCGAACATGAATTTATGAAAATCTAGTAATAAAAACCTTAATTCTGATATATTCATATTTTATTATGATGTAGACTTGTTTGCTACAATGAATAATTAGTCTTTTAATTGCAATAATTACATTTTTACTTAAATACGAAAATATATATTAAACAAATCTTCCATACAAGTTCCGGACAGTTCCGTATCCGCTCCGAATGCGACGCTAGATAATTTTATTACAATAAATACGTTACCATCAGCTTTTAAACGAGCTAGCAAACTTTTAGCGTCATTTTTATACATATCATATTTTATTGACTAGTAAATATGTCTTATGTATTTTTGTTGCTTAATCATGCTATGTAAATATGACCTTGTTTTATATTGAATGTCTACTTTTAGATGCAACTTCTACTACCCCGGTAGATGTTGCCTCCATTGTAAACGGGTAGCTTTCTAAATAAATATAGATAAGCATCTTCTTTTATCATTCTTATGTATTATTTATACCTCAAAAACCTAGCACGACTTTCAAAAGAATCACTTTTTTCTCAATGTTCTTCCCCTTAGAGATTTACATTATTATAAATAAAACTTGTTTCCCAATCCTATTGATTACTTCTAATTATGTAATTATGTANAAAACCTAGCACGACTTTCAAAAGAATCACTTTTTTCTCAATGTTCTTCCCCTTAGAGATTTACATTATTATAAATAAATTTATTCCTACGGATAGGGATTAATATAAGTTATTGTAACTTGTTTCCCAATCCTATTGATTACTTCTAATTATGTAATGTAAATATGTTGAATATTGTAATGTTATGTTGAATTAATTAATAAAAACATGTTTAAATTAAAAGAATCACTTTCTGTCTCAAATTTCAGATCCTCAGAAGAATTAGCCTTTAGTAGTTTCCGAGCCTATATGTCTGCATATAACATAGGAGAACTCTCCCTTTTTACTGATAATCTTGTTGTGCGCTTTGTCTAGTCGTATATGAACAAAAACACATTGCAAGATCATTCTTAAAACATACTTATATAAGTTGCAATCCTCGGGAGACAATGCCGGATTTACCTATAGGCTCGATAGGCTGTGCAAGCATAGGGCCTTAAAAAACACTGTTTTACCTATAGGCTCGATAGGCTGTGCAAGCCTAGGGCCTTAAAAAACACTGTTTTACCTATAGGCTCGATAGGCTGTGCAAGCCTAGAGCCTTAAAAAAAACACTGTTTTACCTATAGGCTCGATAGGCTGTGCAAGCCTAGAGCCTTAAAAAACACTGTTTTACCTATAGGCTCGATAGGCTGTGCAAGCCTAGGGCCTTAACAAACACTGTTTTACCTATAGGCTCGATAGGCTGTGCAAGCCTAGGGCCTTAAAAAACACTGTTTTTGGAATTTCACACTTATGCTGTCATAAGGTACTGTACTTTCTAAACAAATACCAAATACCAATATTTTATTCCAATTAAGGTCCCTCAAGGGGCAATGACAAATATACATTTATGATTTAAATGCAGTTACAACAATACAGAATGGAGACATATGTTCATACATAAGACAATTCTAACTACAGAGGGCACAGCGTGTTGTTTTTTTTACATTTCCCACTACTCCGCCGCGGAAATTAATCCTTTCCACGATGGGTCCGTCGCGGAAAACACGACGGAAAAGGTAAATTAATATTTTTAATCCGCGGTGGTATCATCGTGGAAGGGATTAACTTTTCTTTATACGTGTGCTTTTTCCACGATGAGCGTGGAAATCATCGTGGAAAAGATTAAGATATGTGTGCTGAACACGATGAGCGTGGGAATCGTCGTGGAAAAGATTAATATATGTGTGGTGAACACGATATAGTGTGGAAATCATTCCACGATGAGCGTGGAAATCATCGTGGAAAGGATTAATATATTAATCTTTTCCACGATGATCGTGGAAATCATCGTGGAAAAGATTAATATATTAATCCTTTCCACGATGACTTCCACGCTATATCGTGGAACATACTTTTAAAAGGCTTAATGTGAAGTATTTGAACGAATGTATATATATGTTTTTACTAATATTTTGTAAACATGTGTACATAAATTTAATTTTGATAGGTCGTACTCTTGTTTTCACTTTGTACAAAAGTCATAATGGTACATTGTATGTGCTCAAATAATGTACGCGATGAAAAAATCCGTTACTCAGAAGAAGTGAAATATAATTGCATATCATGTAGATTATAAAATTTAACATTTTGTTATGAAATAATATATACAGTTATCCCTTCATGCGTACATGTTTTTCGAATCCAAAATATATTGCATAACAAAAAATTCAAGTGAAACGGACATTGCAGACTGTTGAAGTTAATAAATTTAAGATTAACTAGACCAACAACAAAAATTCAGATGAAAATAATTGCTTACTGTTTATATACCTTTCACTGAAAACTGTATAACTGCGCACAGAGCTTATTCTCGTTTTAGCCAAGGATTTATATAGTACTATATAAATCCTTGTTTTAGCTAACGAAAAATTTTATTTTCGGTTTGGTACAAGTCACTAAAAGCATCTAAAAAGCTTTTATTTTTATTATTTATTAATGATATTGTTGATGTCGTTTCCAATGGCATGAAACTATTTGCGGACGATACATCCCTTTATTGTATTGTTGATGACCAGAATGAAACCGCTGAATCCCTGACTTCTGATTTGAATAGCCTTAGTACTTGGGCATCTGATTGGTGTGTTAATTTCAATGCCTCAAAAACTAAGCCTATGCTGTTTACTAGAAAACATGATGTTAATATCCCCCCTTATATATGAATAATGATGTCTTAGAAGATGTAGTTAAACATAAACATCTTGGTATAAATTTTTGTCCTAATGGTACCTGGAAAGATCATATAAATGAAATTTATAAAAAAGCTTGCTCTCGTCTTAATATTTTGCGCATGATGAAACATAATCTTGATAGGAACTCACTAGAAAAGCTTTATTTTGGTTTTATAAGAACTATACTAGAATACGGAAGTGTAGTTTGGGATAATTGCACAAGAGAACAGTCTGATCTTATTGAATCAGTGCAATATGAATCAGCCAGAATTATTACAGGTCTTCGAAAGGGTACCTCAAGGGTTAAGTTGTATGGTGAATTAGGGTGGGACTCCTTGCAAAACAGACGTAAGAAGCAAAAACTTATTCTAATGTTCAAAGCTCTGCATGGAGAGCTACCCAACTATATAACGAATAATATCATTTCTTATATTAATTTTGAACCTAACTACATGGTTAGAACCCCCAGATTCTTCACCTCTCCCCAATATCGCACCAAGTCATATAAGGATAGTTTTTTTCCAACTGTTCTGGATTTATGGAACAAACTAGATAATGATACTAGGAACATTCAGTCATTATCTTCATTCAAGATTAAACTTAATGAAGATATTGTTAAATCTCCTAGCTTCTACACTATTGGTTCTCGCAGCTTAAATATTTGGCATTGCCAACTTCGTAATGAGGCAAGCAGTTTAAATCACCACTTGTTTCAGTCTCATCTGTCTGACAGCTCCCAGTGTGCCTGTGGGGATGCAATTGAAAATAATTTCCATTATTTTTATTATTGAAAGGCTCACCAATCCTTACTGTAGAGGAGAATACTGAGATATTCGATGCTGTTCACCATTTCATTACTGGTAGTAGAAGATTCACATGATTCAATAAATTTTCTGCATCTTTTTCTCTGTATTTGGTTATATAACATCGAAAAGTCTTCCCATATATAGCTCCAAAACTTTAATTTTTTCAGTTTAATTAATAGCTGTACATCGTTCAATTATTCATCTATCCATCATGCTATGCCAATTCATCATTATTAATATTATAAATGATAATAGCTTAAATATAAAGTCATTTGGCTATTCCAAATTATATCATACCTATTAACAAGGTAAGAAAAAAGAAAAAAAGATATTTTTTGTTGTTGTTATGATTCTGCCATTACTATATATGTGTTTATGCTTGGTAATTAAGATGAATTGCATGTATACATGATGGGTAGATTGCTCTATGTCTTATGTAAATTGTTTTCTAATTGTTCCATCTTGTTGGAGAGGATTTGTATAGGCATAGCCTGTTGTCCAATCCTATTGATTTATCAATAAAATATTTGAAATGAAATGAAATACCTTTCACTGAAAACTGTATAACTGCGCACAGAGCTTATTCTCGTTTTAGCCAAGGATTTATCATGTTTATATAGTACTATATAAATCCTTGTTTTAGCTAACGAAAAATTTTATTTTCGGTTTGGTACAAGTCACTAAAAGCATCTAAAAAGTTTAAAAATTAAAACATCATCAATATCTCAGAAAACAAATTATGTAACACCACAACTTTACCGCCAAACCGGAAATTCTGTTAAATCATATGTCAGCACATTTGTCCAGTTATTTGCTGTCTTTTATTACATGTATATGACAGAACGTGACAGTTTACTTTTTTTGTTATTATTATTATTATTATTATTATTAATAGAAGGTTTTGCTTGTTTGCAAAAATGTAGGTTTTTTTTTATTAACGGGTAGCCATAATCGCTTAATGCTACATGTATATATAGCTTTGTTGTCGTTTTTAATGGGGTGTTCGAATACCCCATTTAAAGTGTGTAAACATTATTTACCTGTACAATAATACAGAAAATAATCACTCCGGGGGTCTGAAATTTTTATGGCTTTGTATATAGTTAATTACACATGTAGGATGTACATGCACAAAAATTGGTACGTCTAAACACCGCTTAGGACCTCCAAAGTGCACTCGGGACATGATGCGGTTATTTTAGTTTGACACAGGACATGCATATGACTTCAGTATATCATAGTTATTGAACTGTCGAAGGTTTGTGCAGATAACTTGAACGATTTAGGAGTTATGAAGGATTTTCTTATATCCCTTTGACATGCTGCCCATTACACAACCAGATGACTGATTGATCATGCATGAACATCCAATAAACAAATTACTATCGTTTCTTGGCCAAACAAATTACATCATAAAAGGATTTTTATATATTTTATCAAGGACGTATATACGTCCTTGATTTTATTTCATAAATAATTATTCATAGCAAATACTCCGACTTTAAATAAAATTTGTATCTGTACAGGTATACATAATAAACAGTTATATGCATGAAAAGTGTTTTGTATAACCCCTTGGGGTAAAATTGTGCATTTCAAATAAACTAATTATTAAAATCACAAAGTTTAAAAATATGAATACTTTCAGAAAAGAGAGATTTTTTTTTTGCGTAAATTCTATGCAACTTGAAATCATTTTTAAAAGTACAAATCAAATCAAAATCAAATATTTATTATTCCAATCATGGTTCCACAGGGGGCAGTTACATAAATATAACAATTATGATTATTACAATAGACAGTACATTGTTATAAACAGTAAATATATAAATAATTTTAATTGATAGTATATTCAGTAGTGATACAGTATATGTGGTACTATTGTACCTGATCTCTGCCAAAGTGCAATCCAGGAAATTCAAAGAAACGATATCACACATACCAACAAAAAACAAAAAAATAATAATAATAATAATAAATATGTAATCCTTGTAATGCATATCTTAGTTTGTACTAAGAAGTGGCTAGTATATTTGGACTTATGGATGAAACATTGGATACCTGCAAGGGCCACCAAGGGACGGTGCTTATGGATATGTTCAATTGAACATTCCACCTCGTGCCCCCAGCAGAACTCCAAGGTTATATAATATACAGATATATAAAGAGATATGTTGCTACTCAGTCACAGACACAGACAGTGCTTCTGGAGATGTCCAGCATATATAGCTGTGGCATTCCACCTCGTGTCTGAGGCAGAGAAGCAAGACATCAAGAGAGAGAGAGAGAGAGAGAGAGAGAGAGAGAGACGAAAATCAAAAAACAAAAAACAAAAACAAAACAAACAAACAAACAAACACCAAATGGAATTATTTTTAAATAAAAAGTACATACTATGGAAATTAGAGTTGTTGTTTTTTTAAAGTACATAGTTTATAAAATAGAATTATTAAAGAAGAGGTGATCATTTGTCTACACATGTTTTTAATGTACATGTACTTGTTACTTGTTGAATGCATATTTAAAATAATATGACAGAAGCAAAACACAATATACAATATTTTAATTAATTCAGTTATAGTTCTAAAAACATAATGAATTGAAGGATCGAAAAAGAAAGTTCTAATATCTTGGCTGTGTACGATTGGTTCGATCGAGTTCGTTTGTTCTGGTGAGGTTTCTTGGCAAGTTTCTGCTGTTTGGTAACTTCGAAATCTGAACATGTAGATTTGAAGGCTGTGACTATAGTAGTGTGGTCGTTCAACAACTTTTGAAATAAGCGCTCACGCTGCTCGAGTGTCTTTGAAGACCAACATTGGTGAAAAACACTATGTCTTTTGTATCTCACACAGAGTTCGTAGTTTCCGGTACCATAAAGAGATCGTTTTAAGTCTACATGTTGAATACGAACAACGTTCAATGACTTGGCTGTCAGCTCAGGAATGGGTTGTGGCGTCCAATCAACGGCTTGTTGTTTGTCCATAATCGTTCGTGCTGTAGTTGTGATTTTGGTTGAAGAACGTGGTCTTCTAGTCGGTCTCTAAGACCGGCTGTTGTAATACGACTCGAAGTATGGATACTTGGTACATAATTCATTCGATAGCAAGTTGAATTCGGACCGGTCACATGCATTCAGTAAACCGTTGTAACCAAACATTTCTGATAATTTTTCAGCTCGGTCTTTATCAGTGACGCCGCTTTTGTTTTTCAAATGGTCGGATATGTTGTCTTTAATAAGTTTGATACACAGAAGGCGTTGGACATTAGGAAATACATTATCGATAGCTTTGGTCAAACCAGATTCATCGTCGCTGGCGATACGAATGTTTATATGTCTTATAGTTTCGGACAGTCTAGCTTTTATATGAGACAGAAATGTATGGTAAGATAGGAAGGATCCATCCCAATGAAGAAACATAGGTCCGACAAATATTAGATGCTCACTTGTTTCTTTATTTACAACTTGTATGTTTTTATAAACAAAGTTCGCAACATAAACTACTCCCAAGATAAAAGTTCTGTCAATACCAAGAATGTGATCTGGATCGGATTTCAAGAATTGTTGCATGTCTTTCATCTGGTTAGTAGTATAACCTTGTCCGCAACGTTTCCAATAGCACCCAATCGGTCTTTTTTCTTTGCGTTGTGCTTCAAATTGCAAATTTGGTGGTGATCACGAGGTGCGCTGTCTAAGTCTTTAAATGCTAAGTCTTTGCATATATCGGAGCACGACTGTTTTTGATTGAGACGACCTCGGATTTCTTCTATTACTTTGGGGTCGGTTCTGACATATTCTTGGGAAGTCTGCTTTACATTACCATGAGGTACACTATACCACGTGGACAGATACCGGAATATTCAACGATGGTTACATGCTGTCGAGATAGGTATTGTTCTGGAAGGCTCTCAAACCAACTTACACGTTTTTATACGAATTGTCCTTCTTCAAGGAAGTATAGTAACAATGGATTGTCACAACATCTCTGGATTTCTTAAGGTACATATATCCTCTTTCCTTTAGTCTGCAAATTTCAATGATATTTTATAATTTCAAACTTTATATAAACAATTCTCATTACAATTTAAAAGTGAAAATTTCTTGTTGCAAAATTAACTTAAATGAACAGATAATTATTCTCATCTCATTTGCAATATCTGATAAAAAAAAAATCTCATTTTATATGTGCATATGTAAATTAAAAACAAATCACATTTTATATTGAGATAAATTCATTTAATTTAGTTCTAGGATAAAGAAAATCTCTTGGAAATATGGATAAAAAAATCAATTTCATATTGAAAAAAAATAATACCATTTTATTTCCGTATAGATTTGAATAAGTTTTCATTGCATATCTACAACACAACAGTGTATTAATTTTGTTTATTATATAGATACCGATGAAATACCGTGATTTCCGAGTTAAATAAAAACGATAATTTCACTAGTGAAATTACCATTATTATTTTCACTCTCGCTATTTTTCCCGCCATTTTTCGAGCCGGAACTATTTTTTTTAAGAATATTATATGGAGTGCTGTCCCTTTGCTTCATTTCATTGGCATATTGTTAGTTTCATTTATGATAAAGGAAAGATTAAACAAAATAAATAAAAGGATATCTTCATCTAGTATTTCATTGCATACAATAAAAAGCAGGTAAATTTGGCAAACATTGACATGTTTTAATACTTTTCATGACAGAATTATGCTCTAAAAACATGTGGTCTCGGTAGAAAGAATCTTTCCAACAGTAGGATAAAACTTTAACCACCCTCAAAAGATCGTCTGCTATAAATTAACTCCAAATAACAGTGTTCGTTCTATTGCTTCTTGTGAAATGAATCCAAATTTTTCACAGCTTTCGTCAACGTCAATGACTTCTGACACTAAGATGTCCTCTCGTTTTTTATGGGAACACTTACATTTACGGAGGAACTTTTAATTTTAACAATCCTAAGTCTAGTCAGAAAAGACAAAGTGATGATTCCGGACTACAAATAGCAAAAACTAAATATAAAAGAATCCTACCTTTATCGTTTACTGGTTCCGATTCTGAGTGAACTTTAGTCCAGTTTCCTTCCGTTATAATCCGTTTGAATTACACATTTAACGTTTGAACCGTTTGGACCCACACTTAACGATTTACATTTCCTAGCTGTTATATTGTTAAATTACTTGTTTTCTAATTATATAATCCATCGAATTTGAAATAGTTTTGGTTTTGTTAACGGCCAAATATTGGTATGCATCCGACTTCTTTCACAAAGCATTCTTCCCACAAAGGTACAAATGAAATGTACATATAGTAAAAAATGAAACATATATCAAGTGTCAATAAATAAAATTGTGTCTTTCAAGGTCGAGTGCATACTATGGTCACAAAGTTTACAAGTAACCAACATGGAAATTATATTCCTAATCGAAATATGTGCACATGAATTTATTTATTTACAAAATTGAAAGCATTAGACAAACTTTTCAGTCAACGAGTAGCCAAGGACACAGTTGTATATTAATGCGCAATAAAGAAATACACACATGCAATGCAGATGAAAGAAAAGATCAAATTTATTGACTCAAAACAGTCTATATAATAAACAGTATAACTAACTTTCGCGCATTCGTGAATTATCAGTTGTGCGGTCATTCGTAACATATTTTTGGTAATCGAACATCACAGTTAGTTATACTATAAATATATCATTTTTAGATTCATCGTTTTTGTTTATTACGTGCTTGATGGCTATCTCCGCACCAATGGCTACAATAAACATGCGTTCACGCACGACTGACTACACAGATATGGCACGTGTCGCACAAAAATGGCTATAACTTAAAAAATATTGATACTATCGATTTCAATCCTATTGCATACGATTGCAAATCAAATTTCGAATAAGATGATCTACTTTAATATCTGATAAGCCCCTTTTTTCATGTCCTGAGTGCACTAAGGAGTCCTGAGCGGTGTTTAGACGTACCGCACAAAAATGTATATATTTGTGCTGCTGTGTGAGGACATTAACTTCTCGAAACAATTTACATCATTATGATAAAGAAATATTCAATTCACATTTGCCAGGACAGAATCGAAGCCAATTACAAAAAACCCACACACTCAAAAAACTTTATTATCGGCTTGTTCTATACTTAGATGTTTGTATATCAACCTGAATGTGACAAAGGTTTGCCTTTGAAGACTCCAAGTTAATCATAAACTATTTTTTTAGCGGATATTATTCTCTGTCCCCTTGAGTTTTTTTCAAACCGAATTTCTTCACCGACACCTGTGTACAATGTACACATTGAACATATTCTGTTGAGATAATTATGTTTACAGACATTGTATATTCCTACTTGTGGAAATCATTTTTAAACCGATACATACACCCAATAGCCCAATTCGTATTAAGGGTGTCCGAGCAGTAATGTGTAACAAATTATGTTAAAACCATTTAACCAAACTTGAAACAGTCACAGAAATTGCGAAAAGATCGTTCTATCAGTTACCATGTAGATCGTTGCCTCGTCTGCCCGAGATATTTAAGAAATAATTCTTGAGGTTCTGTATATTGCTGATATATAGGCATATAGAAATGAACCACGAATGTAACAGATATTCAGACCACAACCAGTCAAACAAAAATATTTGTTGTTTTTTACACCAGTACAGTGTACCTGTTAAGGGAGATCTACAGTCCGATAAATCGAATGAATTTGAATTTGAATTTTTGGTGTTTAACGCCACTTTCAGCAATATTTCAGCTATATCATGGCGACCAGTATTATTGTTGGAGGAAGCCGGAGTACTCGGAGAGAACCACCGACCAAGCACCTGGTAAACTTTATAACTTGCGGTTGCGAGTCGAGTGCACCCTTTTTGTAATTTACAAAGCCGGGCTCGAACCCACGCCGTATTGGTGATAGGCTTGT
>MJUT01008999.1:365434-379175 GCA_002080005.1 Gigantidas platifrons | reverse complement strand
GGCGGGCCTGAGAACCAAGAAATTAACTTTGTATGGCCTAAGAAATATATTATTTTCTAAACAGTGAACAAAACTATATAAAAAATATTTTTTTGTATTTCTTTTTAATTGTAAAAGTAAAATTTTATGCATGAAATTATTTGTTTTAAAAGTAATACACTAGGGAGATTTTGGGATTTGAAATGAATAGAGCAAGTTTGTACAGGATGTTTAGTAAAGCAAAGAAACAAATACACATGTATATGTCCGAACAAAAAATCCAAGTCTGGACGCTTAATTAAGTTAAGATGGGCAGACTGTGTCTGTGTGTCCCCCCCCCCCCAAAAGGACTATGTGTTTTCCCCCAAAGCCAGAAAAAAATCACACGAAACAATGGAAAATCAGTATTTTCCTACAAATTTTACCAAAATTTCTTGCTGAAAACTGCGATGGAAGACTACATATGATGTATTTGGTTTTGTTTTTTGCTTTTGTTTTCTTTTGTTTTTTTCTTTTTTGCATCTTTTCAAGTCAAGATTTTTTAAAATCAGAATTTGCCTTTATATATATTTATAGAAAATATGAGAACTTAGTTGCATTTCCTAATTGGACTGTATTTCTTGGAAAATTTATACTTAGACTGCATTGGAAACCATAGCTGCATACCCTGCTAATATATGGAAGTTACCCGGCCTCCCCCTTTCCGAAGTTCAGTCTTTCCTTATACCAATCCACAGGGGCTTGAATCGCTTTCATAGAGGTCACGCGGCCTATATACCCTATATACTAACAAGGGATGTAACGACCAACGTAGCCAAGCCACTACCAGTTCTGTTTCAGGCTTGAAAAAAATATTAATAAATCACACATTCAAACAATCTTTGTTGACATTCGCTAGCATATTGATTTATCTTTCCGACGAGACATAATTTTTCACAACTGCTTCACTCTAGAAGTCAGAGCACCCCTGCAAACTTGAATCTTTGCTCCAAAATAGGTCACCAACGTTTTGCTCGGACACAAGTCAACGGTAAAACTCCAAGAGTAAAGAGCACAATTGCGGACAATATCCGCATAAATCCTGACAGTCGTAAATACCTATGAACGCCTTCGACTCAACTATCACCAGAACAGTTCACATAGTGCAGACGAAAAGCAGTAACCCACGTTTTACAGTCCGGTATAAATCCTTTCAAATGTTGGAAGCGATTGTTAAAAATACACAGCAACAAATGAAAATTATGTCATCTGATTGGTTAATATTTCTCACGACACGCCCACATTCTGATAACGCTTGAAATATATGCTTTAAAAAAATTTCAGTGAGAATTAATTTTAGAAGTAATTTTATATGATTATAATATACCTAAAAATCATTTACAATATTTCTTATATGTTACGAATAAGTAAAAACACTTACCCTGCCGTGAGAAATATTAACCAATCAGATGACAGATTTCATTTGCTGCTGTGTATTTTAATAATGGCTTCCAACATTTGAAAGGATTTATACCGGACTGTAAAACGTGAGTTACTGCTTTTCGTCTGCACTATGTGAACTGTTCTGGTGATAGTTGAGTCGAAGGCGTTCATAGGTATTTACGACTGTCAGGATTTATGCGGATATTGTCCGCAATTGTGCTCTTTACTCTTGGAGTTTTACCGTTGACTTGTGTCCGAGCAAAACGTTGGTGACCTATTTTGGAGCAAAGTTTCAAGTTTGCAGGGGTGCTCTGACTTCTAGAGTGAAGCAGTTGTGAAAAATTATGTCTCGTCGGAAAGATAAATCAATATGCTAGCGAATGTCAACAAAGATTGTTTGAATGTGTGATTTATTAATATTTTTTTCAAGCCTGAAACAGAACTGGTAGTGGCTTGGCTACGTTGGTCGTTACATCCCTTGTTAGTATATAGGGTATATAGGCCGCGTGACCTCTATGAAAGCGATTCAAGCCCCTGTGTACCAATCATTCCACCCATGAAACAAAATTTTTATTGATATAGTGTCTAGTGTTTCTGCCAATTTGAAGCTGAAAAAAAATGCAATCTAATTAAATTAGACCCCCCCCCCCCCATTTTCTAACATATTTCACTCAAAGTCAGAAAAGGGTAGGGAGCACATTAAAGCTCTAAGTTTAATTAGATAAAAGAAATTCTGAAAGTAGTCGCCAAATATAAAAAAGAAAAAGAAAAAAGAAGAGATAAGCATTTTCATTACGACAAAACTCTTAAGTCCCCCTTTTTTTAATCTTCTCATTTGGTCAATATCCAACTATCAATATTTATTGTATCTGTTTTTTTTTTTGCACTATAGGACCTCTATCCTACACAGCAAAGAAAAGAAGGAGAGCTTCAGCAAACATGATTGGTCAAGTATTATTACAACAGACTTTTAACAAGGACATGACCTGAAATCACCCGAACATTCACCTGACGTGACCTCGTATTACCCGACGTTGACCCAGATACCTGATTTATTCCGAATGGATTCTTTACACAAAGACCAAGAAAACAAGAATATTATCAAACTGTTTAAAATGCTTCTAAAATGTACTGAAATTGGAACTGACCCGAAATTGGTAATATTTGATTTGGAATTCATAAATTATTAAAAAAAAAAAAAAAGAAAAGGAAGCGATTTAATGACTCGAGTCTGAGGAACGGCTCGTAATAATATAATTTATTAAATAAGTTGCTCACGTTTTTATTGACTGGGGAATAGTAAATAAATAACCATTTGTATAATATGTATTCTCATTGATGGGAAATGAATTTTGTTTTTATTTAATTAATACGTTTATATATGCTAATAAGCAAGACACTCTAGATAGCATATCGAACAAATATGTGGGCGGAGCTTAGTATGAATTTTCTATAGTATGTTTCAGATAAGTAATAAAATGTCAGATTGTTCCTTTATCAAGTCAAGTTGACACAGACCATTGATGGTAGAGGTGACATAGTTTTTAGTTGGATCAGGAACTAAAACATCAGGATGGTCAGTTACTTACAGTCAATGGAATTTGGGAAGGCAAATTATTTCTACAATTCTCAATCAGATGGTAGGATATAGATTTTTTTGTTTAATTTGTTTTATTTAGATCTAGGCTACTAGTTGGTTACAGTAAATGCTAAACATTGTAGAATCTATGCAGATGTACTTGTAGAACATCAATAGAGTCAAGACTTCTGTATTGTAGACTGAAGCTCTCTGTCATTATAGGACATTTATTAATTAAGTCTTTCTTATGCTAGTAAAGCTATGTTTTGTATCAGAAAATCCTTATTTTCAGACAGAATTAATTTAGTTTCACATTTAAAACTGTTTGAAGCTTGCGTTAAACCAAGGATTTATATAAATCCTTGGTTAAACCTATTCTTATCTACTGTAGTGAGATATGGGGTCTTCCTTTGCTTGTCAGTGAAAAGAGTTCTATTGAATCAAAGTATGACTCTTTCATACCGAACAAAACTTCAGATAAAATATGCCAAGTATATTTTAGGTGTTGACAAATTCGCTACTAATCTGGCTGTGATGTCTGAACTTGGATTATTTTCCCTTGCTATAAGTGCTATTAGAGCTGCACTTGGTTTTTGGTTACATACTATAAACATGGATGATTCTTTCTTAGTAAAGAATGCATTTAGTGATAATTTTATTCTAAAAGATGGCTTATGTGGTAAGATTAAGTTATTATTGGACAGACTAGGTTTTTCACATGTTTGGGACAATCAAGGCACTTTCTCTAAAGCTATTGAAGAAAAATTAAAGCAAAATTTCATAGATTATTGGAAATTAAAAATATTTGATGATGATAATAAAGTTAATGGTAATAAGTTAAGAACATATAGAAAGTTCAAACTTGAGTATGAAACTGATTTTTTTTTATATCTAGATGTTGATAGAAGTGCAATTTCTTGTTTTGTCAAAATTAGAATCAGCAATAGAAAAAGGTAGACATTTAAAAATACCAGTTGAACAAAGAATTTGTCCACTATGTAAGCAAGAAATCGAGGATGAATATCACTTTATCATGAAATGTCAGAATTTAGATGAACTGAGAAACAAATTATTTGATGAAATTATTTCAGTTGTTCCTCATTTTTCAGCAATGAACAACACAGAACAATTCAATTTTATTTTAAGTAGTCAAGATTTAGATATAAGTAAAATTATTGTGAACAGTGTATTTAATATGTATAATTTGAATAAATCCCTGAAAGGGATGTAACATAATATATAGCCATTAGTATTATATGCTAGATACATTTTTGTACATTATGTATTATGGGAGATAACTCCTGCTTGCCTCCTCAGCTGTGATGCTTTATGTGTTTGTATTGTGTATTTTGTATTGTTTTTGATGATAATCCATTTACTGGATTTTATATCAATAAAATAATTTGAATTTGAATTTGAATTTTATAATTGATTTTTGTTTTTCATTGTTTTTTTTTTAAATTAATTTTTCACTTTTTTTTACACAGTATTCTCCCTAACCCACTTGTCTGAAGTCTGGGACAAGTAAAACTGGATTTCGGACAAGTGAAAAATATTTATGGAATTTGTTTGATTAAATAGAACAAAATTTGAAATTTGGCTTTCGGGCAAGTAGATGAAAAAAATAAGGCACTGGCTACGATTACCCGGATTTACCTGGATTGGGTAATAATAACGAAAAATTAGGATTACCTGAAAGACTTAAGTACCGGAATACAATTCCGGTTCAGGAACCTATTTCACGGAAAAAAATCGGGTAATCGTAATGTTATTTGTTAGAATTACCTGGTCTTATTATTACCCGGAATAGTTGTATGTAAATAAAATATTAAATCTTATTTATTGTTTTTGTTGATTTATTTTTATAGGTACCAATTTTATTATAAAATTTCATTCTGAATTTAATTTGTCTATATTTGTTTGTGTAAAAATATGGCCAAAGGTGCTGAAAAGTGCTCACCGTGTATGTTATCAAGACCTGTAGTTCATTTGGGAATCTTAAAATGGACGCGATTGAGGGAGTCCAGTCCTTCAATTTTGAAGTTGGACAAAAGTTTAAGTCATTTATGGAATTTGAGAGCCAATATTTACGAAGTATATTTCATATCTTTTTGATGTATTGATTTAAAATGTATTATCAATTACAAATTGATATATAATAATAATAATTCTTTCAATTCTTTATGTCCAATAATGAAATCCCTAGAACTTCCGGGTAATAATAAGACCAGGTAACTCTAACGAATAAAATTACGATTACCCGATATTTTCCCGTGAAATAAGTTCCTGAACCGGAATTGTATTCCGGCACTTAGTCTCTCAGGTAATCCTAATTTTTCGTTATTATTACCTAACCCAGGTAATCGTAGCCATAGCCAAAAAATAAAGGCAAAGACTAGTTACAGGTAATATGGTATATCCTATACAGTAACAACAGGTAATGCAGCCCACTGTCTAATTCTGTGAACTACTATGAATAACATAGATATGTGCCAAATTGGACAGTGTGCAGAATTACCCTCCAACATTGTATATATAATATGGAGGCAGAAGAAGGCTTTGGGTCTATGGAGATTAAGGATAATTCTTTTTGTAAGAGCGATGAATGAATCTTTAGGTTTAACATCAAATAATCAGTATTTCCGATACGTTCCTAAAAAATTAATAAGTTTTCATTCATAATAAATTTTGCAGGTGATTTTTTTTACACTGATCAATGTCAATTAGTACAGAGCCATTCATGATTCAAACATGACAGCTGTGTTTAGCTAACAGTAAAACATTTTCAGGGAAGATAAATTAACATGAAAATCTCAATTTAAGAAATAAATCATGGAAGCCAGAATGTGTTGGGAGTTTTAACATGGATTGGTGGATATTAGTATCTTATCCTGAGCCAGAAGCGAGGGATAAAATTTACTAATATCTGCCAATCCATGTTAAAACTCAAAACACATTCTGGCTTCCATGATTTATTTCGATTCTGATATGTCTAAGAGTACAAATACGGTAGTATACTTTGATTGGAGGACGGTAATTTATACATGCGCTTGTGGAAAATGTCGCACACAATTTATGTAACTCGAATAATACTGTGCCCTCTATCTGCATTATTCGGGTCACAATTTATGCTGCCAATGGAAACGTCGGTCATATTCATCGGCGCATGTGCTAATGAGATAATACGAAGAAATAATTCTGGTTTTTTTAACAAAGGGAAAGAGTGAGGTCATGTTTGAATTAAGATTTATTTTCTGATTATCCCTTTGATATCTTCAAACTTGTCTTTTTTTTCCTACTATGAATTGACCAAATATTTTACTTAGCCTTAGGCAAAAAAAATCCCCCAAAAATGCCTATGTTTCCCCGAACCTTGCTGACCCTGATTTTTAGTGCTTGTCTTGAAGATTTTATTGCTATTTTTGGACGAGCACCATTAAAGTCAGATCCTTGTTCTGTATAAACATAGGTAGAAATTCAAAGAGAAAGAAGTTTTGTTTTCTTAAGGGTCATCCATAATTGTCAACCATTTTCCAAAGTGTGCAAAATGCACACTAGGGGGGAGGGGGTGAAAAAATCGACAATTTTAGCGTACGCTTTTTTTTTACTTTCCGGATTTTTTTCGTGTCCGCGGAGATCGGTTTAATTTTATTGTTGTTTTGCGTGTATATCTTTTGTGCGCTTGAATATAAAGCNGGGTCATCCATAATTGTCAACCATTTTCCAAAGTGTGCAAAACGCACACTAGGGGGGAGGGGGTGAAAAAATCGACAATTTTAGCGTACGCTTTTTTTTTACTTTCCGGATTTTTTTCGTGTCTGCGGAGATCGGTTTAATTTTATTGTTGTTTTGCGTGTATATCTTTTGTGCGCTTGAATATAAAGCGAAATCAAACACCAATAGGATACTTAATTCTAACTCCGATTATTTTTTTAAGCATGGCTTGACAAACAACCCTGTTTCACAGGCGCTTGGGTACAAAACATGATTCTCTGTATTTTTCGTTATTTGCTGCTTATTTTTATAGTGATCCCTTCTGTGCCTCATATCTTGCTACAATGCACATGTCTAACCAAAAATATGGGTTAGACATGCGCATTGTAGCAAGATATGAGGCACAGAAGGGATCACTATAAAAAATATGGATTAGACATGCGCATTGTAGCAAGATATGAGGCACAGAAGGGATCACTATAAAAATAAGCAGCAAATAACGAAAAATACCGAGAATCACGTTTTGTACCCAAGTGCCTGGTGCCCTGTTTGGGAATGTTTTGCCAAAACAAAACTGTATCTATAAAAATATTTTTTCTTTCGAAATAGGCAATGACACCTATAAAAAAGAAATCAATATTAAGAACTCAGTATCTGTACTTAAAATTCTTCATCATTTAATTATTGGAATGGTAACCCATGACTGATCACACTCCGATATTCTTAATTCAACATCCATGGAACACTGGACTGGGAAGAAAATTACTAGAACTCATGAATAATTAATCTCAAATTTAATTGGCTGTAATATGTTTTCATCATGGGAATTATTTGATTGGTTGTAATATGTTTGCTTCATGGCCATTCATGGAAATTATTTGCACTTTTATGTTACGTTCTGGAATAGAAAAAATATTTTGCACTACTTTTTATACTTTATTTGGATAGTATTAAAGTCTCATTTCAACCTAATAAAGTGTGGGTTAATTTCATGTACATTTCTAGTAATTTTAAGTGTCAATTAATTTTTAAATGAAACTTAAATTTAATTGAGGTTTATGCAACCTAGTCCTGAATGTAAGCAACAGATAGGAACAATGAAATAATACATGCAGAAACGCTACGAGATATTGCATACTTTAAATCTGGGCTGTAGTTTTAATACTCTCACAGAGCCGTGCAATAATCAACGACCTAGATATGATCTTGCATGCCTTCATGTTGCAAATCATTTATACCACGGATTTCCAAGGTAATGGTTAAATATTACTTTTTTAAATCAAGATTTATTATTTTATGACTTGCCAACCAATTGCAAAATTTGAGTATTGTAAAGAGTTTAGAGTATCTGAGCATGATTAGCCTTGAGTTACCAACGATGGGTTGGTTACCAGTCAGTTTAATGTATCCAGGCTCAGGGCCGCCAGGAGAAATGTTGGGCCCCAGGCCAGGCAAAAGGAAACTTGGCCCCCTCCTCCAATTCTCCAAATTATGATACTCAAACTAAGTCCACCACGGTGTGTCATAAGCAAGGAAGAATCAGTACAACAAAAATGAATCGATGAATTGTGATTTAGAAAACAGCTTTCTACTTATTTAAACTCATGGGCCCTGGGGAGCCGCCCGACTGATGCCCCCTCTCAGTCCAGGCTTCACTCACCCAATTTTAAAGTTGAATGTGGGGCTGTCAAGTACATTTTTATTTGAAATCCAAAATGCATGACTTTAGAAGATTTATGAACATCAAAGGAAAATATGAAATATGAAAGGAATTTTTTTTTTCTGAAATGTGGACTAAGCATGTGTAACTCTCAGTTCAAACAAAACAGCTGTCGAATATTAAAAAAACATTATGCATATGGTAGCATTTTACAAGTAGGAGTAACAAAAAATCTCATAAAAACAACACTAGAGTCGTTGAATAAAAACTGACAAATTATAAAGATTTTATCAGTAAATTAACGTTGAACTGATTATCTCCCCTTGTCCACTTCATGTGGCCAAAGTCAGGCTGACAAATTCATCATGTCATGTCAACCTGACATCTTGACTTATATGAAACAGACTATGACTGTTCGCTAGTTTACCTTTAGGTTTAAATATAACTTTTATGAGTTAAGGGGAAGATCTCAAAGATGATGATTTCACGAGTATTGACTGCTTTAGTACATGACCTTGTACTGTTTGTATTTACCAGGTCAAACGTGAAATTAGTGTTTAAACACTAAATCTAATTAAACATTAACATTCCAATATGAAAATTATATATTTTTGGATGAAAGGTGAGATAAATGTATGGAATTATTTATTAAATGGAGTGTGAACACGCGGTGTCAGTGGCGTAGCTAGACCTGTAATGATGTGGAAGCACAATATTGGGGCGAGGGGTCTGGGGGCCGCGTAAGACCCCCAGTGGGTGCAGGGCAAAGCCCTGGTATGGGGTCCATGGAGGCGATGCCCCCCCGGAAGCTATGAGATTTTAGGAAATAGGCACCGAATTTGAAATAACAAAGTTGGTTGGATTTTGTTGGTAAGTTCAAACGTTTTGCTTCAAGCTAAAAAAAAAAACTTGTCATATTTTCATGTTACGAAGAGAATATATAGCCGGTCGAAAGTACAAATGCAATCAAAGTCGAGCCTGGACCTAAATCGCCATCAAATATGATGAAAATATAAAGTGCACAAATTCGATATGTGTGCAGTAATTGAGCAAAGTTTGAATAATGAGGAATGAGAATTATTGGAGTTTAAGATTACACAAATTATGTAACCGTAAGTGTTGTGAACGGACGAACAGACGGAGTGGGAAGGCCACTAGATTTGTTGCTTTTGCTGTTGGCGATGCAGGTAAAAAAAAAATAACTTAAATATGTCTTTATCTCAAACCAAACACACTTGATGTTTCCATTCTACTAATGAATCGGTTACTCCTGATCTTCGGTTTGTGTCGAGAATAAAAATGCAAGTCGACGCTTTTTTTTTCAAAGCAAAGCTGTCAATAATTTTCTCAGTATCTAAGACCCAGTGTTTATATGCATGTAGTACGGACAAACTGGAAAGCCTTTCTGTTAGCATCGTGGCTCGGACATAAGTTTTAATTCGTCTCATTACACTGAAGCTTCCCTCAGCAGTAGCTGCGGCGTTGTGACTGGCATGGTAATCAAAATAACAAGACATATATAGGTGCTTGGATACAGATCATAACTTGTTGCTTGAAGTGTTTCCGATAGATAATGGACGGTTTTGGATCTGAGGCAATATCCCAATTAACAACCCATCTATCTATTTCCTGCCTAAATTCAGAAACGTCTTTTGCTATAAGATCGTCACTAAATGTCTCGTATAACTTCTCAATAAGTTCTCGAGTCAAACCACTCAGCGTCTTTGGAATAAGATACTGCACACAAAAATACGACCCCCGTCATATGATATCCAGTAGTCGAAGCCGGTGATACGTCAGTATATGGAACAAAAATAGCAGATTTGATTTTCTATCAAAGGATACGGACACCCAGTAATGTTGTCAGAATCATTTAGTCATAGTTTTTTTTCCGAGTTTTGTAAAAGTTATGTAGCTGGAATTGGATAATTTTGAAATTGTTAACTGTATTTTCTTTAATAAGTTCTTCTAGATCTAGAAGGTTTATATTAATTAATTATATTAATTTTTTCTCTATTTGAGAGATCAGTTTGTTTAGACTGACTCTTAAAGAAATTCATTATTATTGTCCATATGGAGAGCACCTTTATGTATAATTTAATGCACTCTATGGTGTTAATATAATCTGTGTGTAACTTTATCTAGTTATGATATCAATTTGTTACACAGGTCTGGATGCACTCACTGAAACCTTTTATTAATAGTTCTATGTGTTAATTTGATTTCTTTGTTTTTATTTGTATAACCCCCTTCCCTGCGAATTTAACCCTATTGATTAATACGTCTTATTCAAAGAGCAATGCACCTGAATGGGAATATAACCGGGCAGCTTTATCCCACATCTGGGATAACAACTGAAGTTTAACTGCATCACTTTGGAGATCATCCTACGACAATTTGGCAACATCTGGGTACGTAGGTTTACAGGCAGAATCTGACGGGCTTGGAACACTCTGTATGACGCTCTCCACTTTTTACGGGCTTGAACTTTCAGAAGCTGAAGGGCCTGCTTTCGGTTCTAAAAAGGAACTTCTTTCTTTGCATTGTTCAGTCACTCAGTTTCATCACTCAATGTAAACAAAAACCTTTCAGCCGAAGGGACCGGAATAGAGTGGTATCAGTTCCGGAGCTAAATTCAAACGGTATAACGTGAATATTGTTTAACGTTCTTTTCCACGACGTAAAAAAAATAACACAGTACTTCTATATCTCTATTTATTCTCTGTTGTCGTCCTCTCTCTCTCTCTCTTTTCTTTCTTTTTGGTCAAAATGATGTGGAAGCACGTGCTTCCGTGCCTCTGCGTAGATACGCCCCTGGGTGTACTAGTACTATAAAGGAGGGTAAATTAATAAAGAAAAAAAAAGGGGGGAGGGTAAATATGGGGATGTACAGGAGTGGGGTTTTTGAAGACATTACCAAGAAGAAGGAAAGAATGTATGTGAATTGGTCTTAGATTATTATATGGGGCTAGTCGTAGGGAGAGAAAAAAAAGGGGGAATGGTAACAATGGGGATCAATGTACAGGAGTGGGGGATTTGAGCAAATTACCAAGGAAAGAGAAAGACTATGATTGGATTTGGTCTTAGATTATTACATGTATCTTGGTCTTCTAGGAGTAATAAAAGTCTGTCGAGGGGAAAAAAGGTGTGTGTGTGTGTGTGGGGGGGGGGGGGGGNGGGGTTAATAATATCTTGTCTCCTGTCTGGTCAAATTATTTCTACCCATGACCAAGAAGAAAGAAAGGGTGTGATTGAACTGATCTTAGATTATTATATGGTGCTAGGAGTAATAAAACTCAGTCTGTGGGAAAAAAGGAGGGTTAAAATATATCTTGTCTGACCCAGTTATTTCTACTTCCTGGTCCTTTTCATGTCTTTCAATATTTTCAAGTCTACCAGTACTTCACTATTTACAGGTGCTACTCTTTTTTTTTAATTTCATGAATGTCTTGTACAACACTCTTTAAAATCAGCACAAGCCCGTAGCCAGGGGGGTGCATTGGTTGCACGTGAACCCCCCTCTCAAAAAAACAACAACAAACAAACCTTGCGTATACTTGATTTTAACGTCAATTTTGATCAATTTTTTCCTTTGATTATACTGTTTGAATAATGCTAAATCCTCAGAGCTTCCAGGGGCCCGCTGGGGGCCTTCAACGGCCCCATACCCCTCGCCTTTTAGTTGTGCATCCCCCTTTCAGAAAACCTGGCTACGGCCCTGCAGGAGGTATCAAAGACCATTGTTTGGAGGGGGTAAAGTACCACTCCTAATTGAAAGGCCTGTATTTTCCTTCTTTTTCTTTGTTTACAGATGAGCGGTCAACTCGACCTACTCAGCATTATTATCCGGTGCATACCTAAGCTTACAAAATGAACACGTTAATTACATTTTGAAATTTTTATTTCCTTTCCTTTAAACATTGACTTGGGAGTCAGAGGTCCCTGAATTATAATAAGAAAATACAACTGTTTTATTTTTTAATTTTTGCAGATGAGCGTTCAACGTGCTCAGCATTATTATATGGCGCATGTTTAAGCTTACAAAATACAACTGTCTGAGTAGAAAAGGGGAGGTTAAAAAATATCTTGTCTTTTGTCTGGCCAAATTATTTTTACTCCCCACTTTTTCTTCTTCTTTTTCTTTGTTTACAGATGAGCATTCAGCATGCTGAGAATTATTATCTGACGCATGCCTACGCTTACAAAATGAACATGTAAATTACATTTTAAAATTTGAATTACCTTTCCTTTAAACATTGACTTGGGAGTCAGAGGTCCCTGAATTATAATAAGAAAATACGACTGTTTAATTTTTCAATTTTTGCAGATGAGTGCTCACCATACTCAGAATTATTTTCTGGCGCATGCCTAAGTTTACAAAATAAACATGTTTACAAAATAAAAACGTTAATTATATTTTCCAATTTAATTTCCCATCCTTAAATATTGACTCAGAGAATTAAAAATAAAATACAAATGTTTTTTTTGTCAATTACGATGCCTTTATAGTTAGTGAACATCCATATTTATGATTGACGAACTATTATGGTACATTAATCAGTTTAATTAAAACACAAATGTTTGAAATATTAAAAATAAAATATGATAATAAATCAAGTGAATTTTTAATAAACAATAATAGAACTGTGACATGTAACATGTATATATAGAATAAATTATAGCCTAAATCAATCAATCAGGGAGCAACCATTTTCTATCATGATGGGCAGGGTTTGGAATTAATTTTTTTTTTATTTCATATGTTAATTTTGGCCAAAAAAATGTAACACTCAAGTTTCAGCCAAATTTTTTAAATATTTTGTTTCTGAATTTGGCAAAAAAAAAATTAAATCTGCTTTCAGCCAAAAAGAATATTTTGTCCATGGTTTAAAAAAAAAATAAAAAATATTCACTTTATAGAAAACTGTTTTGATACTTTGCTTAAGTAGAACAGTTAAATTTTCACAATTTGTCAAGAAAAATTTTGTCTTGAAATTTTTTTTATTATTCTGGATTTTTTTTTTATTGTATTGAAAAACAAAAGGAGAGAGCTTGTATAGGCATAACCTGTTGCTCAATCCTATTCATTTTTGTGAATAAAATATGTTTAAAACAAACAAATCCCCAAAACCACCTTGATGGTTTTATGGGTACTGTGATTGCTGATCACAGGTCGAATCAAACCAGGCGATTCTCCATTAAGCACATAGCATTAAATAAAGCTAAATCTGTTAGGTTCTATAGACCTTTGTATTCTTAAAAAACATGGGTGCAGCCATTATCGACTTCCGAGTGTGGCCGCCATTAGTAATATACAAAAATATTATGTTCTCAGGGTTTATCGATACGCTAATGTATGGTTTCTCTAGTACAGGTGTCACAATATA
>MJUT01008999.1:352700-363967 GCA_002080005.1 Gigantidas platifrons | reverse complement strand
CGATTTCTGAAAACGTCTATAGTCAGGATAATGTGTCGGCCTGAAGCACTAAAAATACAATATACGTACATTGTCGGTAAATATAAAATTTATTTGTACAAGCTTTAGAAACAGGCTGAATAGCGAGCCTTTGGCGAGCTTTTCAGGCCTGTTTCGCAGCGAGTGCAAATGAATTTTATATTTAACGACAATGTACGTATTTTGTGTTTATCCTGCAATGTCAAAAAAGTCGGAAAACTTGTCAGATTTAAACAAAAACGACAGAAACAACCGTCATTCCTCGATCGCCTTTCATAAATGTTGTCAAGGGTGTCTTCTTCGTAGTCCGCGTTACATTAGTACTGGTTTCTTACTTGTCTGTGCCCTCCACTCTACACATTGCTACAGGGTACCAGGAAAGTTTATTCGTAAGCTGAAAAGTTTATTCGTCTAGTACGAAAGTTTATTCGTATAGTACGAATAAAGCAAAAAATTATTCGTATAGCATATTTGTACAGCAAATGTACTGATTGCAGGATAAACATGTGTAGTTGTGGACTGTTAGTGTTGTTTCAGTGAGCTACGTCTACCACTGTAAAATGTAGCTCAGTTGGTCTAGTACAAAACAGACCTTATATCATCAAAAAGCATATTCTTGGAAGGATATGTCGGAACCATAACTGACTTGATATTACATAGCAATCACTGACTCTATAACAAATATAATAAATAACGGTAAGTACAGTACAGTCAGAGACATTGTGTCATAAATAGCTGTGATAGAGGTATCACTCAACTAGGTGATATTAGTCCTCACAATGAGCATCGGTCCTCTGGCCCAAGACCAGTAAAACTTTGTTCGGACCAGTAAATTTTCCGTTTTTATTTAGAACAACGGTATATAAAAATAAATGTAAGAATTTGATTCGGACCAGTAAATTCAAATTTTCATTTCGAGGACTGTGATACGGATGTATCCGGTATCTTTTGTGTTGTTGAATATATCTTCAAAATTTCTTTTGGATTAAGAGGGGGTTGGGGTGTTTTATTGCCACTTTCAAAAATATTTCAGTCATATCGTTGCGGTAAGTTTTTTTGGTGGAGAAAACCAGAGTTCCCAGAAAAAAATACAGACTTGTCGCAATTTGTATTTAGTTTCAGCATATTTGATTAATTAATTCAACACAACATTACAATATTCAACTATGTATAATACATAATGGAAAGTCATTAACAGGATTTGGAAACAAGTTGCTAGAACTTATATTAGTCCCTATCCGTAATTTGTATTTAAGAGTGTTGCTTGCTATCTCCAAAAATGCATAAGAAATTAATAAAAATAGATTAAACAGCAAAAAATGTATCACTATCATTAGGAAGAGTGATGTCTATCACAGTGATATGTCTATCACAGAGATATGTCTATCACAGTGATATGTCTATCACAGAGATATGTCTATCACAGANTTCTTTTGGATTAAGAGGGGGTTGGGGTGTTTTATTGCCACTTTCAAAAATATTTCAGTCATATCGTTGCGGTAAGTTTTTTTTGTGGAGAAAACCAGAGTTCCCAGAAAAAAATACAGACTTGTCGCAATTTGTATTTAGTTTCAGCATATTTTATTAATTAATTCAACACAACATTACAATATTCAACTATGTAGATGTATGATACATAATGGAAAGTAATTAATAGGATTTGGAAACAAGTTGCTAGAACTTATATTAGTCCTTATCTGTAATTTGTATTTAAGAGTGTTGCTTGCTATCTCCAAAAATGCATAAGAAATTAATAAAAATAGATTAAACAGCAAAAAATGTATCACTATCATTAGGAAGAGTGATGTCTATCACAGAGATATGTCTATCACAGAGATATGTCTATCACAGATATGTCTATCACAGAGATATGTCTATCACAGAGATATGTCTATCACAGAGATTCTTCTCTGACAGTAAAGTAGCAAATGAAAATAGCATATTCCTGACTTAAATTTAATATTATTATATTGCAAAAAGTTATCACAACTTATAGACTGTCCTCTCCCTATAAATAATACACATACAGTCAAAATGCTTTAAAGGGTACCTCTATATAACAAATTACTGTCTATAAAGGGCAGCGGCACATAAAGAGCACCTATATATAACAAATTACTGTCTATAAAGGGCAGCGGCACATAAAGAGCACCTCTATATAACAAATTACTGTCTAGAAATGGCAGCGGCACATAAAGAGCACCTCTATATAACAAATTACTGTCTATAAACGGCAGTGGCACATAAAGAGCACCTATATATAACAAATCACTGACTATAAAGGGCAGCGGCACATAAAGAGCACCTCTATATAACAAATTACTGTCTATAAATGGCAGCGGCACATAAAGAGCACCTCTATACAACAAATTACTGTCTATAAATGGCAGCGGCACATAAAGAGCACCTCTATATAACAAATCACTGTCTATAAAGGGCAGCGGCACATAAAGAGCACCTCTATATAACAAATCACTGACTATAGAGGGCAGCGGCACATAAAGAGCACCTCTATATAACAAATTACTGTCTATAGATGGCAGCGGCACATAAAGAGTACCTCTATATAACAAATCACTGACTATAAAGGGCAGCCCCATTTTTCCCATGAATGAAAAGTGCATATACATTGTAATTTTAACCTGTATATAAAGGGCAACTGCTCATAAAGGACACATTTTCAGGTTCCCTTGAGTGGCCTTTATATACAGGTTCCCTTGAGTGGCCTTTATATACAAGTTTGATTGTATATAAATGTGGTCATATGTAATATCTTGTTCAGACCTCCATCACCTCAGTATGTACTAGTAACTCTTACAGGAGTTATATGTTTTTTATGTAAATCATGTAATTTCCTTGTTTTCTAATTATCATTGTATATATTTTCTGTCACAAATCATGTAGATTTATATGGCAATAAATAACTGAAATATTGTTGAAAATGGCATTAAACACATTTAAACCCACCTATGTGGCAATACTGTTTAATTTTATTTGATTTATAATGATCAGATCACCACTTAAGTTGAGAGTTTGAACCCCGTCCATGGCGAGGTGTATTTGATACAACATTATTCAGTATGTTACTATATCGGTGCATCTGAATTCTGGTCTGATAAGAGAAACAACTTTAGTGGGAGTGCTTGAGTGGCCCTATAATAGTTGGCCTACTGTATATGCCGAAATGTACAGAATTACAAAATGTAATAGATTGCTTGTATATTGTGGGCAAATCAATTTGATAAATTGCCTGGTATATTCCAAAATGACTAAAAGGTAGCACATATTCATACATATATGACTTGTGTCTGGTCTGTGTTTTTCACCAGGTACCTACCTCCTGTTTCTTCAACCAATAAAATATTGGAAGGTTAGTATATCAGCCAAAAAAGATCTGACAAACAAACATATACATGTAACTTTAATCAAGAAGAGAAAGTCATGGTCAACAATTTCACCAATATCAACAAAACGAAAAATCACTTCTTGCTATAATTCATTGAACACAAAAAGACCATGACATATGACATTGAAGATCCAGGTCTTGTCTTGGGACAGGCACAAAATTGTGGTGGGGTTAATCCGGTAAATGAGATCGTAATATTGTGTGAAATCTGGTGTAAATTAAGAAAATCATTAAAATTTATACAATACTTTGAAAGTACCTTTTTTCGTTAGCACCAATTTTCGTGGTTTCTACAAAATACATTGATCCTTGGGTTCCTGAATTTGTTATTTCCAACACAGCAGGCAACAATCAATGTGAAAATTGTATTTCGCTGGATTTTCATTTTCGTGGTTTGATTGGACCACGAAATCCACGAAAATTAGAACCCCATGATTAATGATATTATTATTTATTTGAAATGCACAATTTTACCCCAAGGGGTTGATGGCATACAATTATACAAAAACATATATACAAAGCAGACAAAGGACAATCATTAATTAAGTACAAATTAAAAGAATAACAAGACAGTTTTATACAGACAAATTAAATTTGTAAAATCATACAGTTATAGAGTCCACTTTCCTCAGTATTAAAGACTTTTTAATAAATGGAGCAACAAACCGCAAATGATTCGGCAAAGACATTATCTGTATATATTTTTCATTATTGTTTAGTGCACTTAAAACATTATTCTGTATATTCATTTCTAATTCTTTTCTAATATCATTATATTTTGGACAATGGAAAAAGTAGTGAATTTCATCTTCAATTACATTCATATTGCATATTTGGCAAAGTCTATCATTTCTTTTTAATCTTTTATAACGACCTCTTTCTATTTCTAAAAAGTGGTCACTAACTCGCATTTTACATAAATTTCTTCTGTTTTCAAAATTTGTATGAAGTAAATATTCATTGATTTCATAATCAGATTTTAATTTACTGTATAAGAATAGTTTGCTGTTTTCTGTTAAAGCATGAAGTTTTTAAAAAAATAATGTTTCATAGTTACATTTTAATTTAACTTTTAATCTTTTCTCAAAAGAAACTTTTTCTTTTTGATATTCAAGATGTTCTATTTCATCTAAGTCTGTTATTAACATTACATATATTATTTATATAGGTAAACCAAGAATATGAACCTTTGAAATGTAATGACTTTGCTAATAAAAACACATCATCTAGTAATTCGTTATCAGTATGATGTAATAAACGAGTTACCGGTAAATATTTTACAGATTGAATTTTAATGAATGTATCCAAAGGATACTGAGCTAGTTCTGCTCTAGCTGCAATATTAACTGAGTGTTTACTTATGCCTAACGTATATTTACAGAATAGTATATACTTTTCTATGTTTTTAAAGATTTTTTCATGGACCAATCCAGTACAGACGATTTGACAGATGTTTATCTACATTTAGAAAAGACAGCTGACCAGATGTCACTGTCTACGTCCACGAGCGGAGAATCAACAACATCCAATGCATCGTCACAGCAACCAAGTCCTCCCGTAACACCAGATGATGTCCAAATGCCAACCGTAAACAATGATCAGGAAAAGACAAAATCTAACAACAAAAAAGTAAGATTGTCACTGTTAATTTACGATACTCGATAATAGTACCGCATTGGTGGTGTAATGGTTAGCGTGCTAGCCTCGGGTGTGGTAGATTGTAGATTCGAGCCTTATCGGGTCAAACCAAAGACTTTAAAATTGGTACTGTATTTGTTGCTTCTCCGCTAAGCATGCAGAAGCATTAAGAAGAAAGAGTAAGGACTGGTTGGCTTGGAATCAGGATAATGTGTTTGAGTGAGGCGACATGTCAATCTGCGGCCTTTTGTTTTGGTAATCTAGCACTATAAAAATCCAACTAAGACTGTTGGTTTAGTACAAGCGGACCTCATCATCATCTCGTTGAAAATTAACTTGTTCTCGTCATGATATTGTTGAAGAATTGCTGAGTTGGCGTTTAAGAACAATCATTCACTCCCTATACAATAGTATTCTCAATGGAATGGAAATGTACCCCCTGTTAGATTTAGCATTGTACAAAATTTTATAAAAAAAAACCTGATATACAGGATTTGAGCCATGGGAGCCATTGTTTAACAATGAGGAATTTTTATACCACCTCCAAGATATTTTTCGTCGCATTTTTCTCAGCAACTGCTGATGGCAGAAATCTGATATTCGGTCACAAGCTTCATATAGGTATGCCATATTGTGGGAAGCGTTTTTGGACCCGTCAGATTCCTACTTCCTGTTTGCTGACCTTAGTTGGTTTTTATACACATTGAACATATATGCAGGGGTATCATAAGTGAGCATTAGCTCACAGTTCATCTTGTTTATACCTAAGTGTAGCATGCCTGGACTAATGTTAAATTTTTTTTGAAAATGTATAAATTTTGACTGTATAATTTTATAGTTGCCTCCTGCTCCAAAACAGCTATACACCACAGAGCTAACAGTACTGTGTAGAATCTGTGGGGACAAGGCTTCAGGGTTCCATTATGGAGTCCACTCATGTGAGGGCTGTAAGGTTAGTATTTATTGTGTATACTAAGGATATGCAGGACCGGATTATCCTATAGGCTAGTCCTAGACCCCCTCTAGCAAGCTTTCTAAAAGATTTTCAAATATAAATTTTTAAGCTATGTAAATGTCGTTAAAATATATACATATGAGTACAAAATATTCAAGACTGGTGCAGGCGAGTTAGAGAGTGGCTCCATCTGAGGGGGCCCCAAAAGGTCATAATCCGACCCTGAGGATATAACTTTATGGAACAGACATGCTGACAGTAACAGACTGGTTCAGTGGTGTAATGTTTAGCATTTTCGTCTTGAGTGTGCTAGATATTGCATTTCAATCCATGGTCAAACTGAAGACTATAAATTTGGTATTTGTTGCTTCTGTGCTAAGCACACAATATAATGGCAAAGACTGGTTTATTGGGAATCAGGATAATATGTCAGAGTTGAGAAATATCCCTACCTGTGTGTCGACTGTTGTTTCAGTGAGTTAGCACAATAAAAATCCACGCAAGTTTGTTGGTCTTCGGTACAAAACAAATCATCATCATCTCATCGAATATTTATATAAATATATTTTAAATAGAACTTTTTAGAAGTTTAATATAACCTAATTTACAGTTTGGAGAACAGATTAATGCAAAAACCTGCTAACACCTGTTTATTTATTTTCTTATTTGTATTTGATATAGGGATTTTTCAGAAGAACGATAAAGAAGAGTTTGGTATACAAACCGTGTCGTGCTCAGAAACAGTGTAAACTTTCCCTGGGATCACGTAACAAGTGCCAATATTGTAGATTTCAGCGATGTCTTAAAGCTGGAATGTCACAAGATGGTAGGTATAAGTTATGTCCCCTTAATAGATTTCCAGGGATGACATTTTTCAGTTATTTAACTGATTTCAGCTATTTTCCTCTGAAAATAAAATTCAGAAAGTTGCGGGACACGGTCAGAACAGGTCAGAAATGAAGGGTTTGCAAGGGGTGTAGATGGTTTTGACTATTTTTAATCGATTTTCAGTTATTTTATTTTCTAACCCAAATCATCCATTATAGGGTTTTCTAGTGTTTAATGCCACTTTCAACAATATTTCAATTATGTCGTAGTGATCAATTTTATTTGTAGAGGTAATCGGAGTACCCGGAGAAAACTACAGACCTGCTACAAGTCACTGACAAACTTTCTCACGTAATGTTGCTCCAGGTACACGTTACCATGAGCTGTAAGAAGCAGGAGCGTGGTAGAGGACACCATTGAAATTTATTAGAATGTCACTTGTTTTGCTGTTTTCAGGAGTTAGAGTTATGGTATATAGTGCCACTTTCAACCATATTTCAGTTATATCGTGGCAGTCAATATTATTGATGGAGGAAACCGGTGTACTTGCAGGAAACCACTGACCTGCTGCAAGTCACTGACAAACTTTTATAACAGTTACCTGTTCAAAAATTTTATATATTCCTTATAATTTAATTTTTACATTAAACAAAATTGAATGATTCCTCGATTTTATTTACAATTATTTCATGGGACTATTTGAATTTGTCGTTGGCAAATGAATGTATTGGCGACGTCACAATACCAACCAAGGTTACCAAGTATAAGTTAACCAATGTTGCTCCAGGCGGAACAGCCAATCAGATTGTAGTATTCACATCAAATTAAATAATAGACAAGTATATAGTTAAGTGAAGATATTCTTCAATAAAATCAGGCCCATATTTTTATACATTTGTTTATTGTGAACAATAATAATAATATCAATTATATTTTTTTGCAGCGGTCAGATTTGGCAGAATGCCAAAAGTGGAAAGAGAAAAATTAATGGCAGACAAAGAGGAATTAGAGGAGAGCAGTAGGTCAAGGATATTGGAGCTACGTTCAATTTCAGACAACATAAAACAAATGTACGTTCAACATCTGCTGGGACGTATACCAGTGCAAAAAGACAAGGATATCACTGATAGTAGTAAAGAGGTTAGTGTTCTTCTTTTAGGACGAGTGATTTGTTGTTGTTTAACGCCAATTCAGCAATTTTTCAAATTTTCAGCCATATCATGGCGAGAACAAGTTAATTTTCAATTAAATGATGATGAGGTCCACTTTGTACTAGACCAACATGCTGAGTTGGATTTTTATAGTGCTAGCTCACTGAAACAACAGTCCGCGGGTAGACATGTCACTCCACTCGGACACAGTATCTTGATTCCAAGCCAACAAGTCTTTGCTCTAACTCTTAATGTAGCACTACAGTCTGACTTTTTTCACTCCAATCATATCTCAGCAAATACTTGATGGATTTTTAAAATTCAAGATTCATTTTGCAGCTAAAAAGTGACTTTATCTATTTAAATTAATGTATATAAGGGAACGACCATTTAACTAGAAAGGGGGGGGAGGGGGGTTATGGTTTTTTCCTAAAAAAATATTCTGATTCCCAATGTTGCTGAAAAAAATATTCTGATTTTGGTGGAGGAAAAAAAAATAATCTGATTCAGAGTTTTTGTCATATAACCTAATGTTAAATTCTGCTTATACTGTTACCATTTCTTACTGTCACTCTACAAGAAGCGGGTACCAAAAAAGCTTTATTATGTCCCAAGCCTTTTTGTAAGTGGCTATGCCAGGTACTTTTACCCACTTAAAATGATAATTGGTACCTCCTAATTTCAAAGAGTGTTGCATAAGATATACAAGAAAAATGTTAACATTTTAAGAAAAAGTATCACCTGTAAATAGTGAAGTACTGGTACACTTGAAAAATATTGAAAGCCCCGAGGTCCATTTCTAGATAATGCTGAAAATTTATTTAATCCTCTTTATTAGTGTCAGTACTCATGAAGTCCAATCTTAGTAAAATTATATCTCTGCACTTGCTCTGGAGACGGCGGCTACAAAATAATTGATTGAAAATAGGCAGCAAGTGTGGAAATCTGCTTTTAATTCTAACATGACATCCTTGTTTCGCTTTGTGAACAAATGAACGATTTATCGAATGGGTATATTCTCATTAGCACATGCGCCTGTGCATGTGACTGACTTTTCCGTCGTAAATGTACATGTTGAAGAATTATCGTCTGCACGAATTTGGCAGCATAAATTGTGTGTGACATTGTCCGCAAACGTAAATATAAATTACCGTCTTCCAATCAAAGTATACTACCGTATTTGTACTCTTAGACATATCAGAATCGAAATAATTCATGGAAGCCAGAATGTGTTTTGAGTTTTAACATGGGTTGGCAGATATTGGTAAATTTTATCCCTCGCCTCTGGTTCGGGATAAAATATTAATATCTGCCAATCCATGTTAAAACTCCCAACACATTCTGGCTTCCATGATTTATTTCTTAATTAGAATGTCATGAAGTCATGCATAATTGAGATTAAGTCTTTATGATGTCATAATCATCTATTGATATGCTGAAAGAAATTACTATCTTTTCCACAAAATACTGATCAGTTTTAACAATTTAAATTATTAATTATTATTGATTTAATAAAAGTTCGAAATTATCATACAAAACATCGTAGTTTTATTTTAGTGGACAACAAATTCAGCATTTTTTCATTCATTATTTATTATAACCCCGTTCCACTGGAGGGGGGTATACTGTTTTACTTCTGTCCGTCCGTCCCAAGATATTTTTCGTCACATTTTTCTCAGCAACTATTGATGGCAGAAATCTGATATTTGGTCACAAACTTCATATAGTTACCCCATATCGTGGGAAGCGGCGGGGGTATCATAAGTGAACATTAGCTCACAGTTCATCTTGTTACTATTTGTGTACGTAAAACAATGTCTTTGTTTCCTTGATAACTGAAATAAATTGTAAACTATATACCAGAAGATTGTATATAATATACAGTGAAACCTGTCTAATTCAAACGTACACTTTATACAGGTTAAATTAAGAAATAAATCATGGAAGCCAGAATGTGTTTCGAGTTTTAACATGGGTTGGCAGATATTAGTATTTTATCAAATTTACTAATATACGACAACCCTTGTTAAAACTCAAAACACATTCTGGCTTCCATGAATTATTTTGATTCTGATATGTCTAACAAAACAAAACTGTAGTATACTTTGATTGGAAGACGGTAATTTATATTTATGTTTGCAGACACTGTCGCACACAATTTATGCTGCCAAATTCGAGCAGACGATAATTCATCAACATGTACTTTTACGACGAGAAAGTTAGTCACATATACTTTTACGATGGAAAAGTCAGTCGTATTGATGGACCATCCGTAACAATAATACTGTGTTTGCATGTTTCAATTGCACGTCGCATATTATTAATTTTGGATATGTTCATTATTTTCAGTGAATATAGATGTTTTAAACGTTAACAATCGTGTAATAATTTTATTTTATGATTTTATCACTTGCCCAGTTAAGCAGTCAGCTGTATTAAAAGGTCACCTTTTTTTGTCCTGTCATAGAAAATTTCAGTTGAATTGAACCTCTTTTAAGAGATCACCTGTCTTAAAAGACCACTTTTTCTTTGGCAATAAAATGCAATATAGTCAAACATTCACAAAGCAGTCACCACCATAAAGCAGACACCTGTATAAAGCAGACACCTGTATTAAAAGGTCACCTTTTTCTAGTTCTGTCATATAAAATTTCATATGTATTGAACCTCTTTTAAGAAGTCACCTGTCTTAAAATACCACTATTCTTCCTAAATGTGACCTCTTAATACAGGTTTGACTGTATGTATACAAAATTATCTACCGATCAAATTTATCAAGTCAGATAAAACCTTTTTAAAAATGTTTGATTATGCTTTTTAAAAAGGAATTACTTGTTTTAAACATTAGAAAAAATAGTACTACATTTTTAGTATTCCGTAATGAAAGGAAGTGCTTAAACCGAGAAACAAAAATAACAGTTTCTTGAGAAATATGGTTAGTGTTAGGGTTATGTTGTATAATGCCACTTTTAACAATATTTCAGTTATATCGTGGTGGTCAGTTTTATTGATGGAGGAAACCGTAGAAAACCACCGACCTGTCGTAAGTCAATCCAATAACCATCTGATCATGACCACAGCAGACCCTGGGAGGTTTATATTCAACAGGTTTAAATATATTGATTAAACAAATAAGAGTATTTTGTCTTATGACTAATGAAACAGAAAATCAAATCTTTACTAACGGCCCGCTATTTTTGTTTTTAGCCGAGTTGCGACGAAGTCGAACTCGGCTTATAATATGATGAATGTCGTCCGGGCATCCGGGCGG
>MJUT01008999.1:338803-352666 GCA_002080005.1 Gigantidas platifrons | reverse complement strand
GATCTAAATGAAACTTGGTACACACATGCCAGGTGGTGAGAGGAGGAAGCCTATCGATACTGAGGTTTGTAGGACAAAGGTCAAGGTCACAACTTCTAAAAATAGAACACAAATTTGATACTTTTTTCGTTTCTGCATAATATCTTAAGAACGAAATGTTAGATCTAAATGAAACTTGGTACACACATGCCTGATGGTTAGAGGAGGAAGCCTATTGATATTGAGGTTAATAGGACAAAGGTCAAGGTCACAACTTCTAAAAATAGAACAATAATTAAATACTTTTTCGTTTCCGCATAATATCTTAAGAACGAAATGTTGGATCTAAATGAAACTTGGTACACACATGCCTGATGGTGAGAGGATGAGGCCTATTGATATTGAGATTTGTAGGACAAAGGTCAAGGTCACAACTTCTAAAAATAGAACAAAAATTAGATACTTTTTTTGTTTCCGCACGATATCTTAAGAACGAAATGTCGGATCTAAATGAATCTTGGTACACACATTCCTGATGGTGCGAGGATGAAGCCTATTGATATTGAGGTTTGTAGGTCAAAGGTCGGGTCACACAGACATGGGGTAATCGTAATTTGCAATTGTAATCAGTTGTAATCGATTACATTTTTTCATGTAATCAGTAATCCGTCAATTTTTAGATTACATGTAATTGTAATGTAATCGATTACATTCATTTTGACCCTGTAATCATGATTACTTTCCGATTGCATTTAGATTACTTAAGAAATAAATCATGGAAGCCAGAATGTGTTTTGAGTTTTAACATCAATTGGTGGATATTAGTAAATTTTATCCCGAGCCAGAAGCACATTCTGACTTCCATGATTTATTTCGATTCTGATATGTCTAAGAGTACAAATACGGTAGTATACTTTGATTGGAAGACGGTAATTTATACATACGCTTGCGGAAAATGTCGCACACAATTTATGTAACTCGAATAATACTGCGCCCTCTATCAGCATTATTCGGGTCACAATGTATGTTGCCAATGGAAACGTCAGTCACATTCATCAGCGCATGTGCTAATAAGATAATACAAAGAAATAATTCTGGTTTTTTTCAACAAACAGAAAGAGTGAGGTCATGTTAGAATTTTCACCATTTTGACTTATTTTGTTTTAACTGAAACATATATCTCCTTAGAATAGATATTTAATGTATGATTTATGCAAATGAATTTTCTTCATGGAATTTATTTAACAAATGATGTAGAATGGTTTACTAGAAAACATATAAAGTTTATTGACATCGAAATAATTTTTTTTTTTAATGAAATTCAATTGTTAAAAACTCATAAAAAAAACTCTATCACAACATGATGAAAAGATATTCTTCTATGTTTAATTGCAATAAAAACTATCACAAGTACAAAAAATATTAAGTATGGTTTCAAAGACTTGATATCCAAACAAATAATATCTCAATTTCAATTTCTTTGGGGTTTCAAAATTTCAGTGAAAACAGCTCTAAAATTTTAAATTATATTTTATTAAACCTATTTACATAAATCAATTATAGAGGTTTAGTTTCCATATTTAGACTGAGAAATTATGCATATTTTAAGCAAAGTTTTAGAATCAGAATGACTTTTGTTTTTTTTTATCTTCTGAATTATATATCAAGGACATGCATGGAAATGGTGTGAAATTTAGTAATAATGATTGTTACAAAATTTGGTGTCATAAATTAAACCTTAATTACAAATTTTATCTGTGGCACAGGTTAACTGCTAGTTTATTATTCACAATAAACTTTTGACAGGATGTTTGAAATTATTTGATATAAATTATTAAAATGTGCAAATGTATGTTATAATATTTACTAATAGTATAAAATGGAATGAATATTGGTCATAGTAATAAGACACAACTTATTTTATGAAAAAAGGAAAATGAGAATAGCTGTTTATAATTTACAATGTACTGTATCTTATTGCATGTAATGATCACATTAAAACTGAACTGTAATTCATTGTTCTGAGTAAGAAATACATTAAAAAAAAGGAAATATTGGATAGATGCATTTGAGACAAAATAACATAAAAACACTAACAACTAAAACAACTATTGGTTGTCATGACATTAAATGTAATCAGTAATGTAATCGATTACATTTACAAAGTAATTGTAATTTAATCAATTACATTTGAAAATTAATGTAATCGTAATGTAATGTAATCATGAAAATTGCAAAGTAATTGTAATGTAATCGATTACATTTGAAAGTAATTGACCACAAGTCTGACTGGTCACATTGTCCATCCACATGTTCGCAACTCGGCTTTCACACCTTTGGTGTGTTACTGATTTTTATCTTTTATTTGCAGGTGAATAAAGATGCAGTAATCACCACTCTGATGTCTGAAGAAGAGTTTCAAAACTGGAGGGTTTATGAAAGATATCAACACATAATGGTTCCGCTGATGGAAGGAGCTGTTAGATTCGCTAAACAAATTCCTGGATTTTCCGATTTATCGACCAACGATCAAATCATATTAATGAAACAATCCTCAATGTCTGTGGCTATAATTGCAGTAAGTCATTTGTTGTAGTTGCACTGTTGACTAATTATGTTTGTGTTAATTTTTAATCTTTTGATTAAAGCAGTTCGAATTCGGTACAAGGGGCCGACCATATACTTTTTAGTGGGAGGTATGTTTTTTCCCCCAGAGATACAAAATAAAAATCTGATTTTTTATTGTCCCCCGACGCTTCGTCGAAGGGGACTATAGAAATGGGTGTCGTCCGTCCGTCCGTGTGTTTGGTTTCCAGATGATAACTTGTGAATGAAAAGTCAGATTGAAGCTAGGTTTGGTATGTAAGTGTATCTTATGAATATCTAGGTCAAGTTCGATAATGACAATTTTTCGACAATTTTTACTAGAGTTGTGCCCCTTTTTATACCTCAAAATTGCTAATTATTTGGTTTCCAGATGATAACTTGGGAACAAATAGTCAGATTGAAACTAGGTTTGGTATGTAAGTGTATCTCATGAATATCTAGGTCAAGTGCGATAGCGATCATTTTTCGACAAATCTTACCAGAGTTGCATCCCTTTTTATACTTCAAAATTGCTAATATTTTGGTTTCCAAATTATAACATGGAACAAAAAGTCAGATTGAAACTAGGTTTGGTATGTAAGTGTATCTCATGAATATCTAGGTCAAGTTCGATAATGATGATTTTTCGACAAATCTAACCAGAGTTACTCCCCTTTTTTTACTTCAAAATGGTCCTTGGGTGGTCCCCTTTCAGAATTATTTAAGTCAGGTGAGCGATACAGGCTCACCTGAACCTCTAGTTTACAGTAGTTTCAAAATTTAATTTTGGCGTCGGGGGACCAGTGGCCAACGGCCTTTTATTTTCCTTTGATTTTGAGAAAAAGATGTTACATTTTGTAGTTATAGAGTTGCCTCAAATGAAATTGTTTTCAGGTATCAAAAAAATTCTACTGACTTTTTTTTATGCATTTCGTACTGATTGGAAATCAAATATGGATGCTAAGACATTGTAATTAAAATTTTATTGTTTGTTAAATTGGACCTAATGCTAGCTACATGCTAACATGTAATGATATTCAGTATAGGGTCACGTCAGATGTCATTATTTATAACCAACCAATCAGCAACAAGCCTACCAAATCTCTAGTATTAAAAACTGACCACATGCAGAGATTCTTTTCGATTGGTTAATATATTCCAGTCCTCGAAATGAAAATTTGAATTTACTGGTCCGAATCAAATTCTGGATTTTATTTTTATATAGTTCAAAGTTTTACTGGTCTTTGGCCAGAGGACTGGTGTTTATCGTGAGGACTGAAATTTCAACTACCTTATGATTGTGACAATTACATTCCCCTTCAGGTTAAGATTGTACTGTCCAATAAGTTATGCAATGAAGTTAGTAGGTCATTTTTTTTTACAAATTCTTCCACATCTATTTTTTTTCTTTAGAATAATTGTGCAGTGGACCAAATTACATTTACAATCTATGACAGGGAAATGAATTTAGTCCTTGACAGAATGTCCATACTGGAATGTCAGATAGCCAGAGTGATGTTTGGTCAGTTATTAAGGTTCTATGATAAACTGAACAGGTTTGGACTTCTCCAGTCAGAAATAGCTTTATTCTGTGCTGCTATTTGTTTTGCAGGTGAGTAGTAGATCAATCTAGTGTAATTGAAGTGTAGGGGTACGCTCAGGGCCGGATTATGACCTTTTGGGGCCCTTAGGTTAATGAAGTTATGGGGACTACCTCAGACGAATCTTACTTATTGTCTTGTAAATTATGGTATTTATTAACCAAGACTTTGCAATTTTATCCATTGGTGGTGTAATGGGTAGCGTGCTTGCCTAGAGTGTGATAGATGGTGGGTTCATGCCCCGATCTGGTCAAGCCAAAGAATATAAAATTGGTATTTGTTGCTTCTCTGCTAAGCATGCAGCATTAAGGAGAAAGAGCAAAGAATTATTTTCTATATGAAGTTCTAAGATTAATTCAAGTTGTCAGTGGTTAATGGATGATTGAGGAATTCAACTGGTTTTATTGTGCATTCATTAATGAATATAATTGGAGCAGCATCAGTGTTGTAATTGTGAGCATGTTTAGCTCGATTGCGAGTCCATGCTCCGTTCATGTCAAACCGGACTATAAAATTGGTATTTATGCTTCCCCCGCTTAGCACACAGCTTTAAGAGTATTCTTAGAGCAAAGACGAGTGGAGCTATATTTCTTACACAGAGGATAAAGTAGTTCTCAATTTTCACGGGAAAAGATTTTTCTGTCTTACACCCCCCTGTGTAAGACAAGCTACACACCCTTTTATCCGCCAAAAGTAATCGTCGCTTCAAGATTTTTCAGTGTTATATTACAGCTTTGTTGTGATCCTTTGTTAATATTGTTTGTATATGTGATTAAAATAAAATATGCTTTACAAAATATAACGTTAGCGAAAGATGTTTTTGCCATCATGGATCGAGCTGAAAAATTGCTTTTTTGGCAAGAAAGAACAATCACTCACACACTCCCGTACCTAGAAATAATTGGGTAAATAAAAAAATATATTTAATTTTTTTTGCAGAAAATCCCTTTTTAGACAATACCATTGGAGTGGACAAGATTCAACAAGATCTTTTGCAGGCGCTCAAAATAGAATTGAAACACAATCATCCAAAACAACGTTATACTTTTCCAAATTTGGTCATGATGATGACAGATTTACGTCAAGTCGTGGAGGCATTCGGTCAGAATCTACATATCGGCGTCCTTGACAAATCCAAAGATCTTGTTGACACTGCTCCCCTGATCAAAGAAATGTTTAATTTATGAATCATTCTATTTATATACTTCATTTTTTTTTAAATGTTTTTTTGTTTTCTGTTTTGGGCTATTCCATTTTATTGCAAGTGTGGATTGACAGGAAGTGTGTTAGACTGGCCAATTTTATTTTGGGGGTGGACAGGTTGGGAAGTGTAGTTAGGGTAATAGATGGGACATCATTAATAAAATGGAATGGTCTTTAATATGTTTTGTATTGTAAACTTTTGCTGTATGCAAATTGCGTCTTAAAAAATGTAAACTTCAGTGGGAACTCAAATAGCATCTCATGAACTGAATCTACTTCAAAATTGTTGAAGCAAATTGTTCTTGTTTTATGCATATTGGTCGTTCAAAATGTCTCGCATACTGTAAATTTACAAATTAATGCAGACATTTATTAATGTGAATTCAAGACCATCGTGCAGTAACACACTCACAAATAAATCAATGCATTTATTAATGTTTATACATGAAAGTAAAGATTTTATTTGATTTTTGGTGTTTTAATGCCACTTTCAACAATATTCCAGCTATATCATGGCGACTAGTTTTAGTGGTGGATGAAGCCGGAGTACCCGGAGAGAACCCGAAAGTAAAGAGATAAATGTGAGGTTAAATTAAAATATGGAAAAAAACTAGCACACATAATTGTCTTATACTATTGGTAAAATGTCAATTAAATTTACTGCCGTTTTGTTATTCTTTCATCATTTGCATTAACAAATATTAGAAAATGTGAGGATTGAATATTATGGCCTTGATACATTTGTACTGTCACATTTGTTTGCAATAATTTGTAAATTTACAGTATCGAAGAATTAAAACCAAATGAAATGGATAAGAAATAAAAACTCATCAGTCAAATTTTATTGGAAAAAAAAAATTAATTAAATTTTTTTTTCTTAAAGTAATATGAAACGAGTTTTTGGTGAAATAAACATCTTCAAAAATATTCTTGATATGTTTACATTCCCTAAAAATTAAACCATTCATGCATGTTTGAGGACGAAAATCGCGATCATCTGTGATTAAGAACAGAAAATCATTCCATCTCGTACGTGTTTTTTCAAGACAATGGCAGCTAATTAACATTCGGATGCATCGTGGGGGGCGTTCTGATGATTGCCGATCATGAAATTTCATCACCAACGTAAACACCGATGGATGCTGAGATGAGCACATGTATCATTCTGGTTTTGAAAGAAGCTAAATTTCTTGCATTTCTTGCCTAAGGGAAAATTATTTTTAATCGTGGACTGAATGGAAAATAATGGAATGTAAATCGAAACGAAAATGATGTTACCTGTCAAGAAGAATCTTGGCCACTTCAGAGTTCGTTTCCAGACGAAGAGCGGTCTTTATTTCAATCCAACGATCATATTCATCTCCAATATATATTCCTTTTTTGCTTAACTTAGCATTCGCTGCTTTTTTGTTGTTTTTTTTCTGGCAGAATCGCTCAATTTACACTTCGGACCTGGCTTCAATTTCTTTGCTTCCGACATATTCTTCATCAACACTATGACGGAGCATGCGCACAATCTCTAACGAATGAGTTCAAATCTGAGGTCAATAGCATATGATTTGCATTATTGTCTGGGTCGCAAGAATTATCGAAGACAGAATAAAATGACGTTTTCTCCTGAATTATACATCGTAGCTCTCAAAAAGTGAATGGTTTACTTTCTTTATATATTTAATCTTTACATAAATCAGAAATTTTTAGAAAACTGAAAATAATGATTTTGGCATTTCATATTACTTTAAGCCTTTGTTATGAAATCAATAAAGTCGAAACATTGTTATCTTGAACTCAGATCTAAGTTGTTTCCATGGTTACCTCAAAGGTTAAAATGTGGGATGTTGATTGTAGTTTTAAATTTTTGATTTATATCGAATATTGAAGTAAAATTATTGGTGACTTCAGCTTCAACACTGTGAGGTTTGGCTGTTTATTATTTTAGAGATGATTCATATTATCAAGGTGTTTTTCACATTAGATGTGATTGAAATTTATTTCATTTCAAAGTGTAAAAAAAAATCACAATTTTGGTATAATACAAAGTTCTAGTTATAATGTAAGTCACTGCTTAGAATTGCTCTCTCAAAAAATACACCAAAGCATGGTGAGCTTCTCATGCTATTATTCAAGCATAAGAATGTAAAGTTTCCAATTTTCTTGTATTCTCCATATCTTGACTTGTGTAAAGATTAAAAAAAAAATTACTATGTACATGTACATACATATGATAAGATATTCTTTGCTTAATTTTCTTTGTCCTAGCAAAACATAATCAATTGTATATGCTTAAACAGTACTTTGTCAAGGGAGATAATAAGGATGCCACTAAAACTTTACTAATGATTCCACAAACTAAAAAAATGTATTTTTGTTGTATCTTTTTTTAATTGTTTTTTATTTGCTGATCCACTTGTAACATCTATTTAAAACAACATCCCATATCAAGTCATGACAGAGATCACATTAAAAAAAAAAGACCTATCAGCAACGAGCTTACAAATCTTTAGTATAGCAGTGTCAAATAAACGAGTAGAGAATTTCCAAATGTAAACGATTGTTTCTCTAACGTGACCTGATAAAATGGATGTTGTTAGACATATCGATTAAGTGGGGGCTAGTGTTATGGTGTTTAACGCCACTTTCAACAAGTATCAGGTAAGTGGGTCACCAAATGAGACAAATAAAAATGTACCAACAATGAATTGAATTTTTATTATGGTAGACTGTTAACGATATGTGTCCTCAATTTTAGGTATAGTTTATAAACATTTAATATACTATATATTTATATAACTGTTATAGATATGTTATCAAGTTTTTCCATAAATATACAATTGACATATTCTGCCAAATGTTTAAATTGAAATTTCTACACTGTTTGAAACCGGTGTAGTTTTTTTTTTTTTTTTGCATTTTCTAGAATTTATCTTTAATATTATTTAGAATTTGTTTATGTTCTTTTAACCTTATATTTTGTTTTGTTTTTTGTTCTTTCTGTTTTGTTATTAATTTACACTTCTTTATCAAGGCTATAAAGCAAATAAGGGTGACTTGGATGCCATTGTGTGTTGTTATTGGAGCACTTGTTAAATAATTACCGGTATTTTTAAATTTTCTTCCTTTTTTTTACGCAGAACATTGAATTGATGAAACAGAATTTTCTGGTAACAAGTTATATAGTCAATGCATATATCAGTGAAAATAATAGAAATTGGAAATCTTTGTTAAAATTCTTTTTATTTTATTTTTACATGCTCAATTCTGGTGAGGTGTATTATGTTACTCTTCCTTCTTATGAAAAAAAAAATTACACACTATTTTGGTGAAGTGTATTTTGTTACTTTTCCTTCTTATGTAAAAAAAAAAAATGTACAACAAATGTGTGTCTTAAAAATATATAATTGTTACATTTGTTCTGTTTTTGTCCTCAATACATGCATTTTTTACCTGTATTGTTAAACACATGTTTTGTGTGTTCCAATTACTGTACTAGTTCATACTTTGATCTCCCATATTGTACAAATCTTGACACACAAAATTTCATGCACACAGTATGTTGTTTTTTGTCACAATTTGTCAGACTGGTTAACATATTTTATTTGTAAACAATGGCAAATTTGAGTTAAAAGTTGTCTAAAATATTTGATTTATATATATTCATGTTATGATGTACATGCTGGTTTTTGTACACCAAACTATGTTGAAATGGCCAAACATTTTTTTGTTTATTTCTAGGATATACCTTTCTGCTTATATTTAATTTGTACTTCTGTTGTTTTAGAAGCAAAAAGACTTAATTCTTTTTCATGGAACAGATTTGAAGGAATAGTCATGTACAGTTTTTATTACTTTATCCTAAAATCCTACATAATATTTTTCTATTGTTTGTGGAAATTTTGTTATAAAATTTGTTAACGCCACGATATAGCTGAAATACTGCTTAAGTTGCTATTAAACATCAATCTATTATTTGAATACAGTGTACCCTCTTTTTACCTCCCCCTCTTTAATCCACTGTCCTCACTTATTGCCATTGAATTACAAAGTCGAAATTACGAAAAATCATGTAGTTTATATGTAAATTTCTCTCTCGATAAATTCCACCCTCGATTGTCGCAAAAATATAACTCGGTCCAGAAGGCAATGAGGGTGTACTGTATATTAAATTGAACTAAAATACAAATAAAATGATTACATCATTCTGAATATGCATCCTGATTGTTTTATTCTATATTTAATAGACTCAGATCAGCACCCAGAGTCAAATTGTCGTCCACTCCTCATATCGTCATGAAAATTTGAAAAAAAAAGGACATAGATCTGAGGTACAGATGTCTGTGACATAGAAATTGGACGTGGATTTGAGGATTGGACATTGATTAGAGACTGGATGTCGATCTGAGTCTTACATATTCAATTCAAAGAGAATTTTGACAAGATTTGATTTTTATATAACGGGTTTTTAGGTTTTAATGCATTTATCTAACATTTTTGCTCAAAATGATATGATATTATTAGATTCATATCTCATTCCATTACGTTAAATGCCTCATACAAGATATAGATTGATATTGTAATATTAATAGCGTATTTAGTCATATATAATGCACATGTAGGTAGCGATTGCATTTATAATACTATAACCATATTAAATCATGTACATTGCACACTGAAGTAGCGATTGATTTTGTTATACTATTACCATATTAAGTCGTGTACATTGCACACTGAGGTAGTGATTGATTTTGTAATACTATTACCATATTAAGTCATGTACATTGCACACTGAGGTAGCAATTCGGTTGTTTCGAATCATGTCAATTCCGACCACGTTCCGTCTTTTTCGTGTCTTGACGTCTGAACAAATTGGCAGGCAACTTCCGGTGTTTACGTTATTACTGTGACAACGTCAGCATATCATAGTCGTAGATGCGGTAGATTATAAGTAATTGTAATATGGAGACGCCAAGGAAACCGCTGAATAAATACTGGTGTTTGGTACCCCACTATCTGTCTTATATAAGAAATATATACATAAAGGTAGATCATTTTCCTTTCATGATGCTAACAGCCGCAAATAAAGAAAAAAAACAAATTTAATTTTAAAGAATTATTTGTCTCTGCGTTGAAGTCTTTGATACAAATAAAAAAAAATAATTGATATCTGTCTTTTACAGAAAATGTTAAGATATTTTTAACTTGAGAATTGAACGTTAAAATGGCACATATCGATTGGAGTTTTTGTTGTGTACATTGACACCGGAAGCTCAGGGCCAGCAGTTCCATCGAAATCACGTGATCTGGCAGACGAAAATAACAAAATTTTGACGGAATGGAAATGATTCGAAACAACCAAATTGATTTGTAATACTATTACCATATTAAGTCATGTACATTGCACACTGAGGTAGTGATTGATTTTGTAATACTATTACCATATTAAGTCATGTACATTGCATACTGAGGTAGCGATTGATTTTGTAATACTATTACCATATTTAGTCATGTATAATACACATAAATCACATCCATGATTTTATTTTACAATGATTGATTGTAATTAGATGTATATAGTCTTTCTGGTGTATAATTCTCACCCATGAAGGTTGAATTTAATTTTTAAACAGTGGGTGATGTACACAACATAGTAAGGTAATATCTTTGTTGGGATTATTGTAATGTTGTGTATTGGCATATTTATAGAAAAGTTTTTTTTTTGCTACTTCCGTAAGACTGTAAAATATGACATAAAGACAATTTTTTCTCTCTCAAATGATGAGTGTAAAAACTAATAGTAATTCAAGTGAATGAAAAATATTGGAAGGTTTGGACTTAACACAGCCAACACTTGCCCAATCATGGTAAAACAAATACAAAAAGCAGGCACCAATTTAATCATGCAAAATTACAGATACTTCAGAATTATAAACTACTGCCTTTATCTCTAAATTTGTTATTTGTGCATTTTATATACTATAATGTGGAAGGTCACATCTATTTAACCGTTACAGAGCCTATTAAATATTTTTGAAGGTCACTTCTGTTTGAAGATTTAAGAAGCCATGAAAGTTCAATCTGTCTGAAGGTCACCTCTATTTAATTTTTACAGAAGCTATTATAATTAAATATGTCTGAAGGTCGCTTTTATTTCTCCATTATAGAAACCATGGTGATTTTCATGCATATAACCTTGCCCTACCATTACATTCTAACCTTGACATACAGTACCTCTAACCTTGAAAAATGTAGAATTTATAAAAATGTGATAAATACTGTAAATCTGTACACGAATGATCAGTGCTGGACACTTATGAAAATACAAAATCAAAAATGGCCTCCCGTATTGCACATTTTATGTCATGCAAGTGATACTAGGTATTGAGAGCCACTAGTTTTAAGCCTTACTTTTCATATAATGTGCCATATTATTTATTTTGTGCCATATTTTTAATTCCCGGTGAAAAATTGTATGATTTTATGATTTAATAATAAATTTTTAGGAAATAATGATTTTTTTGTTGTTGTATATACATGTAATTTAAGGGCATTATGATCTATCTGTTAAAATTAACATAAAAATCAATAGAATGATTTATATTGTGTAATTGTTGTCTTTATCAATATGTTAGAGGATCAAATTGTCTGTCAGTCTGTTTCTTGTTGAGGGGTTTAGAATTTTTGATAGTAAAAATTGGGTATAATCAGTGTGCAATGCATGTTTTTATTTTGATTAAGACTATTTATAGCAATGGTGCAATATTGATTGATTTACTTATCGATCGATACAGGCCTCTTATTTGATATGAACTTTTTTTATCGTCCCAATAGAATTTTTTTTTAAACGTTTCGGTGATTTAAGATAATGTGCCATAATTTTTTTTGATATTACCAAACCAGTGAGAAATATTTTTTTTAAAACGTTCCAGTGATTTAAGAAAATATGTATCATAAATTGTATTTTTAATATTACTAAACTAGTGACAATGGAAATTTTTTTTAAAACGTTCCGGTGATTCAAGAAAATGTGTGCCATAAAATGTATTTTTAGGTATTAAATTTAATATTGATATTAACAAACTGGTGAGTAAACTTTCTTTTAAATGTTCCGGTGATTTAAGAAAATGTGCCATGAATTGTATTTTTAATATTACCAAACCAGTGACAATATATATATTTGTTTAAATGATCCGGTGATTCAAGAAAATATGTGCCATAAAATGTATTAAATTTGATATTGATGTTACCAAATCGGTGAGTAAACTTTTCCAAGCTTATTACCTAACCAGTGACAAAAAGAACTATATAAAATATTCCGGTGATTTAAGAAAATGTGTCATAAATTCTTTTTTTTTAATACATGTACATTGTATTACCAAATCAGTGAGAAACCTTTTTTTTAAACGTTCCGATGATTTAAGAAAATATGTTTTTTAATATTACCAAAATAGCGGCAATAGAATTTTTTTTAGAACGTTCCAGTGATTTAAGGAAATATGTGCCATAAGGAATATTTTTAGATATCAGATTATTTATATTGATATTTTTGTTTGTTTTATTTTTAAGTGCCATAAAATTGTTTTTGAATATATTAATATCTGCATAATTTGTCTGTATTAACGATTTGTTAGTATTCAATGTTTTGTCATAGTCAGAGATTACTGAAGACGATTTTGTGTGTAAACCAATACAAATATGAACAGAATGGATTCTTGTAATAATGTAACAAAAATAGGTATTTTTTAGGTAAAACTTTTTTTTTGCAATTTTTTATGATTTTTTTAAATGACTCACCTATTTCTTACATATTTTTTGTATTTACAAGTTGATAGTGTTTTTTATCTTTGTGAATTTAAAGATGGTGTTCTTTAATTTTTGGATTCAAATGATTCCATACCGTCAAACCTCGTTAACCATATCATAAACTCAGACAAGTTTTCGTTGGATGGGTCATAGGTCAAACTTACAATTTGGTTCATGGATATCTGCTCTCAGTTTAATTTATCACGTGTAACCTCAGTACTGTTTACTGAGTATCACTCAACTGCAGACTTGGGGGCATGTCACACATTGTTATAGAGTATGAGTTATACTCATTATTGAAGATTATACAGTGACTGTATGATGTAGAACAGCATTAAAAGTGCTGTTACTTTACTTTAATTTGTGTCTAGGTGTAAAGTTAGATAGTCTCTCATGTTCATTTACATCCACATCCTTTCTTTCTAATTCAATACAGTAGCCCCCCCCCCCACACACACACCCTCTTATAATGCCACTCCCACTAAAGGCCACACCTCTTGTCAGGCCAGATTTCAGATGCACTAAGATAGTAAAACAATACCTTAAGAGAGGTCACTTCTTTTATAAGGCCATTTTTTCACTGCAGATAGGCCATGATACAACTCAAATACTGCTAAAGTTGTAGTCTGCGTCAAAAACAACTAGCCCTAAGCCCCAGGCTAGTTAATATTGGTTGGTTCAGTCTAGTTAATATTGG
>MJUT01008999.1:312334-324126 GCA_002080005.1 Gigantidas platifrons | reverse complement strand
ACCCCCTCCCAGAGGGTGTGCCGGGGTAGAATAGGCACCAGGTTTCTCCGTCCTAGAGGCACTAGTCCTCTAAAAGGGGTCATCCCCGCGGGAACCCCGGGGTATAGAAATGGGACCGAGAGCTTGTTCGGCTTGAAGGAGCGTCCGTCGGTTGTGCGGGATGTAGAAATTCACAGCCAACCCGTCCTTCGGATGAGACGTAAATAAAACCGAGGTCCCGTGTTGAGAGATTGCCACCCTCTTCGCACGTTAAAGAACCCAGTGTAACAGCTCACTATGAGCATTATGCTCATGATGAGTGGTCCATAAGAGACCTGTTGCACTGGCTAAATTATCCGTCCCTACCCATCACATTTCCTTGTTTCGAGTCTCGTGGCGTTTAAATTATTCTCGTCCTGAATATAGCTGAAAAATTGCTCGCTGGACGTTAAACACCAATCAATCAATCATGTTATAAAGGCATTACATATTGACGTGTCCTTGTACCTAACGTTAACAATTCAAGCGTCATCGAGATTAAAACGTTCCGCTAACCACTTATGGAACAACAGCGACGTCTGTCGAAAGAAATTTGGTGAATGATCCCTATTGACACGATTTTTAAATTTTTCACAAAACTTAGTGAAATACTTCCAAAATGCTGTAAAAATAATTTCTTTTTCACTTTCATGTGATTAACGATACGTACAAAGGGATAAACACCCCTTTTATCGCCCTTTCTGCTGACCTAGAAATTATGCAGATTCTGAGTGCGATAACGAGGTTGAACCACTCGTGACGTCACATGCGCCAGTCATCCATTTCTAAATCAGCTGATTGATATCGATACGAAATTTCCATAACAAAAAGCCGTGATTAGCAAACCAAAACAAACATCCACGTGGGTGATATAAGAAGTTTCAAATAGTGTCCTGAATGGAATTAATTGATTTAATACCACGCAAATTGTAATAACCCCTCCCCACCCTTTTTGAAATGTGCTTTGGTCTAGTATCACAACAGTTGTAATAACTCGTATTTGCGTAGTCTTCAGCAGAAAAAATATGTATCTGACAATTTGTCCAACTTCTCTGTGTAGGTAATGAATATACAAATGTATAGAACATACGTCAAAAACTGAAGCAAGTTGTAAAATAAATAATTATTTCTCAGACCTCATAATCAAAATGCAACAATTGGAATAAAAATAAAAATACTGTAGTTATTTTTTTAATTGCAGACAGTGTCTGTCTGTTCTATAAATAGAACGTAATTGTTACCTGGATGCTGATCGATAAAAAAAAACCTGTGCGTACTCGTGCAGTGCATGGCCGACCTTGGCATATATGAGAACTAAGATTTCATTTCACAGAAATGAGAATAAATACATCAAAAGTTTGCTTGGTTAAAAGTAGCTTCGGTGGATTGCGAACTCCTGTTGATCGCGCCATTTTTATTTTTTAAGTTTCTGACTTTTCGAGAAAACCACTTTCAAAATACTAAGTAATGGATAATATTTCAGTAAACATGATGTCGACATTTTCATAAATGAAACGTGGCAAAAATAGTTCGTTGTGACGGACATTGTGACGATTATTGTACAATGAATGACAATTACAATCAATATATATTTCGACGGCGACTTTCTCAAAATGACGATTACAAAAATATGTACATTTAAAATACATACTGTGGCATTTTGAGTACATGCCATATTGATAACTAAAAAAAAATCATTATCGTTGATTGAATTCTTTGTCGGGATCATTATCATTACCAGGTAAATCAAACCAGGTGTCCGTGAGATCAAAGATTATGCAATCAAAACACAAATTCTATAATCCGTTGATTGGCTTGTAAAATATAATAAAATTGTCATTGTAGTGACTAGGCCTAATTAGCTTTAATCAGCAAATGGAAAAGAAGAATGGATTGTTACAAACATTTTTCTACGATTTTTTTGTTGTTGAAAATTCAAGTGACGAATTGGGTACGGGGGTATATTATATAATGGCTCGAATTGATACGGCTGGATGTCTAAATCACCAACATGATCGGAGATATTACTGTCATCACTGTCCATGAATAGGCATGATATTTATCGGCTGTTTACTGTCTCACCTTCGATCGCTCAACTGATCGTTTATCATGGAAGCCATCCTTTGGCGCATGTGACGTCACGTAATACGGTATTTTCGGGTTAAAGCGGTTTTCAAATTGGAGGTACGATTGGCGTATCGTAGCAACCAAACAACAGGCATCTAAACTTCCGGTTTGTCAGCAGAATTACGTTTATCATTATTATCATGATATTCAAGTAGATTTATTCCGATGGCAGGTTCCCGGCCTAAAGGAATATCTACAGCATAGAGGCATAACATGTCATTTGTATAGAAAACATGAATTAGTCAAGTTATGTGAACTTGCCCAAGAATTAGATCTAGAGAAAATAACGTCAACAAATGACTATACGAACTTTCACAAATAAACAGAACAATAACGGAGAACGGTGTAACACAGGTTGTGTGTGAGATCGGACAAGTGCCGATATGGTCGTCGGATTTAAAACTGTTGCCCAATATTGAACAGCGTGATATACTTATAATATATTTCATGATTTATTAAAAAAGTGTGATTGGAATGATGATCGCCTCAAGCTGTACAAAAAAGACAACGGATATGCGATAGTATGCATACTTCCCACGCTTCCTTCCATCAGATTTACACTGAGGAACACAGCATCTGCCCTTGGAAAGCTTGGGCCTTTCCATTTTTACTGTAAATGACGCGCATGACGTTGTATTTACATTCACGTCAGGCGTTGCTACCCAAACCGGAAGTAATGATGCCTGCAGTTTACCAATCGTAACTACTCGGTCATTCTCGCTACCTTTCAAATAACCTCGTACGTAGTAGGCGGATAAATAGAACTACTTTTCACATGTCAGTTACATGAAAGTTTCTTAAAAATATTGGATAAAAAACGTAAAAAATGGCGAGAACTACTCCCTGACCAGTAAAAGTTAAAGTTTTAATTAGTTTTGCATGATTAGATTTTACTTAGTATGTCTTCCATATTGGATTTCCATGGACTATATTTTTGTGCAGCTTAACTTCCGGCAAACAATTTAAGAAGAATTTCTACTATATACGTACGAGGTTATTTGCAGGGTAGCGAGAATGGCCGAGTAGTTACGATTGTGCAGTTTACATCAAATCACGTGATCAATAAACGAAAAAACCGGAGTTTCTGCCGGAATGGAAATGACTAGAAAATATCGTATTACGTGACCACTCAGTTCATTAAAATGTAGAGGTCACAGATCGCGGAGATATCAAAAGGTAATAATCAATAAAATGGGCGTCCTAGGGCGTTATTTTCAATTAAGACAATGTTTATAGTTTATTTAATGACCAAATCAAACAAAATCGAGAATTTTATTTTTTGTGTCATTAGTCCTTTAACCTAACCTAACCAAACCAAACCAAAACCCTGTGCCTTGATTATTAAAAGATCTGATTTCCGGGGTCCGCCAAAGTAGATTCTACCCTATATATTTTTTTAAATGTAGACCCTCTCGAACTTTATCAAATGATCACATGACTAATGTTATATTTAGGACATAACGATCTGTTGACAATCAATTAAAAATGCATGTTATTCATGATTTGGATTAAAAAAAATATATACATTTTTTGTATATATATTTATCGGACAATCTACAAACATTCATAGACATTCAAAAGAGATCAAACAAATATTTACTTCTAATTAGTTTTCTGTTACGACACTTTACCAAGGATTTATATACTATATAAATCCTTGACTTTACCAAGGACGTATAAAAAACATTTTGAGATCTTCTCATTCACCCGTTCAGCCAGCGAACAGGTACAGTGTATTTCCTTGTACAAATGTGAACTGACATTTTGGTAAATATATGCGTTTTCTTGCTACTTTTCTTGTAAAGATGTGAGCTTGTCAATGAATGGCAAACATTGGATTGAAATGCACCGAAAATTCAACGAGTACCCGGAAGAAAGTCACCGTAAATAAATGGCCATAGTTTCAAGAAACTGAGTATATTTATGTTCAAAATTCGCCATACTTTCTTTTGAAATCGCGCGGGAAAGATAAACTTCCCGCTTGTACCACAGGCACTTGTTTCTGTGAAAAAATATATACCATATACCAAGGATTTATATAGTAGGACCTTGCATATACTTAATATTATATGGTATATATTTTTTCATAGAAACAAGTGCCTGTGGTTTGTACACAGAAGGGATGGCGTTTCTTTGAAAAAAAATTAAATTGATTATGCTCACACATACTCGAAAACTACACGAAGAGTAAATAACATTGACATTAATAAATAATAACTTCTTACTTCCTCGTCAGATGACAGAAATTGGGTAGTGAATGACATCGGTGAACCACATAGTACGGTACCTACCTAGATCGTGGGTTTTAGCCCCGATCGAGTACTAGTCAAACCACAGGGACTTGCTCCCGGTCAATATAAAGATCGACTAGTGTATATATGTGGATAGTCGATCTTTTTATTGACCGGGAGCAAGTCCCTGTGGTCATACCAAATACTATAAAATTGGTATGTGTTGCTTCTCCGCTAAGCACGCAGCATTAAGGAGAAAGAGCAAAGACTGGTTGACTTGGAATCAGAATAATGTGTCCAAGAGGGGCGACATGTCTATCCGCGGACTTGTTTCAGTGAACTAGCACTATAAAAATTAACTAAGCGTGTTGGTCTAGTACAATATGGACCTCATCATCATCTCATTGAGAAATTACTGGGTTGGCGGCGTTAAGCAACAATCACTCACTAGAAATAGTTGTCTAATGTTCTGATAGGCTGAATCAACAAAATGTATTACAAGTTTATGTTAAATTAAGCTACATGGCTCCTATTTTGTTCTGCCTCCTTCCTGGACCTGGCTTGACTCTGCTTTTATTAGCCTGACTTGCATCCTCCTAGGAATTGGCTGACCCATGCTTTGTTTGGCCTAGCCTGGTACTTGTTTGAGCCTGGCTCTTTCATTGGATGATTTGGTTTGTCTAGACCTGACCTGGCTCAAGACTGGGCATGGTTCCTGTTTTTGTATTGTTGCTCTCTGATCTGATCTGCCCTGGCTCCTGCTTGAGGTTGATCCCTGATTTCCTTGACCTGGCCCGGGACTGGGGACTGCTTGGCCTGGTTTCTGTCTTAACCCTGTAATGCCTGTCTCGATCTGGACTGGCTGCTGCTCTGGTTTGCTTCCTGTCTGGGACTGGTTCATGTCTGAGGCTGACTTGACTACTCTATGCCTGGTCTGGCTCCTGTTTCGGATTGACTCTTGCCTGGATCCGACTCCTGAATGTGCCAGACAGCTGCTTGGCATGGCATGGCTTCTGCTATCCCCTCTCTTGGTTCCGCTTTGCTTTGCATGGCCTGGCTGCTGTTTGGGCTTGGCCTCGCCTCCTGACTGCTTCTTTTTTGTTTGCCCCCTGCTTGTGCCTGACTCCTGTCAGGGATTGACTTGACTTTTGTATGCCGGTTATTGCTCCTGCTTCTGGTCGACTGTTGCCAGATCCTGATTCCTGCCTGTATCTCGCACCAACCTGATAAGGTCTGGCTCCTACCTTCATCTGGTTTCCCCCCTGCCTGTGCCTGACTCCTGTCTGGGATTGACTTGACTTTTCTATGCCGTTTCTTGCTCCTGCTTCTGGTCGACTGTTGCTAGAACCTGATTCCTGCCTGTATCTCGCACCAGCCTGATAAGGTCTGGCCCCTACCTTCATCTGGCTTTAACTGGCTTCTGTATGTTTCTAGCCCCTGTCTGGTCTGGTCTTGCTCTTGTTTGGGGTTGGCTGTTGTTTTACTCTGGCTCTTATTTGGGCTTGAGTTTGGCTGATAATCTAGAAATATGATTTTTTTTTAATTATTTTTCCTCAATTAATAGTTTACATTTGACATTCTCTCTACCGGCATTATCAACTACCTACATGTATTTGGTTAATGGCTAGCATGTCACTTTACATATAGCATACTAGTACTCGTCTCGTATGTGGTAGATCTCGGGTTCGACCCCAAAGCTGGTCAAAGATTGGCTGGCTTGGAGTCATGATCAGTCTGTGCCCGATTGGACAGTTGTGTCCGTAAACTAACACTATAAAAATCCAAATGAACATGGTAGTCTCGTTCAAAAGAAACCCCGTCTTCATCTCGTCGAAACGTGACTTGTATTCGTCATGATATACTAGCAGCTGAACATTTACTCAATTGGCGTTAAACAATAATCACTCACGGAACTCTTTTTGTACAAACTGACTGAAGATATATGGTCGGTTAATAACGAAACATTGGGACAAAAGAGACGATTTCAATTTTCCCATTGTGAACTTTCCATTTATACATAAATGAATGAAGCACCTGCACATGGAGTAAATATAATTTTTGATACGTTAGAGCTTGTGGTTCATATCAGGATTTATTTACTAGCGGGATTTGCTAACACGGAAACTACTGAACCAATGGAGAACATTCACCCCTTTTCCCATCAGGTGGCGTCGCTGTACCAACGGTGGTTACGAAAACGTTTGTTTTCAGATAAACGCTTGTAACCAATGTAATCAAATGGCAATAGCATTACCTACATGGTGTCCTTGATCTGAAAACGTTACGTAATATGACGGTGTGCACGGCATATAGAAAGGACGGAAGTGATCATAAAAGATTTTAATATGATATCTCCTATACCTTTTTCTAGTTTATTTCACAGTGACCGGTAATAATCATAGGACCCAATGGCAATGTCAATGTAAATTTGCACACGCGTTTTTTCAGACTTAATTGAACCAGGTTGAAAATTATACACATGTTTTTTTCACACTGTATATGGTCTAACCATGTAAAATTGCATACTCGCTTTTGCATCAAATGTTTGAAGATCATCCCCACTGAAGCGCAAGGGCAGGTAAATGCAATACAGTGACCAAAAGAAAAAGGACAATCATTGCTATGCAAAACACTACACAGAAAACTATCTTTTATCCCACAGTCAGATTTTTTTCACAGGAAACAAAAATCAAATTTTGAATTTTTGGACATAAAAAAAAATCAGTAATTTGTCTTCAAATTTTTATAATAGATTTCTCCTTGAGAACTGCAGGGCCGGATATCTTTCAACTCAATTTATTTTGTTTCTTCAAAATTTCACCACATATTTTTTTCCAGAAAAAAACCCATCTAAAAGTTAAAAGGTCCTCCTCTTAATGACATGAATGTGTGTCTAGGCCGCGTCCATGCAACTTCGTATTATATAATAAGATTAGATTTTTGGTGTTTAACGCAATATTTCAGCTATACCATGGCGACAAGTTTCAGTGGTGGAAGAAGCTGGAGTACCCGGAGAGAACCACCGACCATGGGCAAGCAACTGGTAAACTTTATCACTTGCGGTTGTGAGTCGAGTGCACCCTTTTTGTAATTTACAAAGCCAGGCACGAACCCACGCCGTATTGGTGATAGGTTTGTATGAGTTGTTAGATCCAACGACCTAACTCAATGAGCCACCCGGGCCACGTATTATATAACAAGTGTCCGGTTTTCAAGAAACCTTATGCAAGAAAGTTCAACAGTTTAATTATTGCTTCTGATCCGCGGATTTCTCCCAATAAGATTGATTCCTTACAAAGTAAACCTTCAAAGAGATAAAGTTGCATTTTAATACCTGGTGCGTTAACCATTCATATATTTTTTTTTATTACCGTATGTAGCGCTATCGTGTAATTTTATAAACACTGTCCAAATATATCTTGTATTTAGTGTAGAGGTTGGTAAATAGTTTGTATTACCGTTGAAATGAAACCGTACACTTCTTGTTTCATGACGGTCAGTTTTTTTTTTGCTGGAGGAAACCGGAGTTCCCGGAAAAAAAAACCCACCGACCTGCCGAAAGTCACTGACAAAACAAATCACATTAGTATTATTACCAATTAATAATAATCAAGTGACTGTTTCAATGAAAAATAAAATCTACATAATATTACTGTTCATGAAAAAAAAATCAACATTATCTATAATACGACCCAGGTATTCACGTTTTATTTTTTTCCCATATTTTCAGAATGTTTAATTTGATGCTTTTATTTGAATGACTTAAGAGAAAGCTGAAATCGTAAAATGTTTAATTTTGTATTTTTCAATTTTCGCGAACAGTTTATTGTTAAGAATCGCAAAATTAACACCCTTAAAAAAATCCGCTTAAATAGTAGATTAATAAATGTAGATATTTATGTTTCAGACAAAATATGTTTTAACATCATGTTGGGAGTCGGTGGGTATAGTGTTGCATACGGCAATTTTTCAGCTATATCACGACGAGACCAATTTACTTTTCAACATGAAGATTAGATCCCAGCACGATTATTTTTTTTTTAAAGTATTTATATCTAAAAACTGATATAGATGTACATAATTTTCTATGATAAAGCTCTATATTTTAAAGACAAGCCACCGTTATTCGTTATTGGAATCCGACACCGTGTACATAAAATTCGCCAAGAATACATTGTTTTAATTGATTGAGATTCTAACCATTGATAAACGTTTATTTACCATGAAAATATAAAATCGCGATACAACAAAACTAGGAAACCAATACGAAAATCATTTATAAAGGGAAATACAAAGAATGTGAACCAATATCAAACTTTGTTTACAACGTACATCTATCTACATGTATACATGTGTATGTAATTGTACTAGTAACTAATTACCTCATTCTAGTTATTGTACGTGTACTATGCGTATTTCCCAAGTACAAAATTATTGAAAATATTGATTTTTGCCCATGGAGGACAAAAGAAAATAATTATAGGAATGTAATTTTATTTCATATTCGCATTCAGTTAGTAATAGGTGCCCGTGACCCAGATATGATTGCAACGTTGTCTTTCAACGTGATGACGTGATCACTTTACATAGGTTACAAACGTCTGTGCGAAAATAAAACGCTCAGCTAACCACCGTTAGTACTCGAGCGACACCTGTTGGTTAAATTTGGGTGAATGTTCCCCATTGGCAAAGGTTCCTAGTAGTTAAGTTAAAGTCATCACTTCGAAAGTTTANGTTAATAACGAAACATTGGGACAAAAGAGACGATTTCAATTTTCCCATTGTGAACTTTCCATTTATACATAAATGAATGAAGCACCTGCACATGGAGTAAATATAATTTTTGATACGTTAGAGCTTGTGGTTCATATCAGGATTTATTTACTAGCGGGATTTGCTAACACGGAAACTACTGAACCAATTGGCAAAGGTTCCTAGTGGTTAAGTTAAAGTCATCACTTCGAAAGTTTAGCGGTCGCCACCAGGGGCGGATCCAGGATTTCAAGTTAGGGGGGCGCGCACTTAAAAAAAATCGCGCCGAACGGAGGGAGACGCAAATTTTTTTGGGGTATTTCGTGTAAAAAAATCACTATTTTACGCAAAAAAATAATATTTTTTCCAATTTTAGGGGGGGTGGGACGCGCGCCGGGTGCGCCCCCCCCTCCTTGGATCCACCCCTGGCCACCATGATCTGGTTAACCGCTACGGAATAACTGTGTCACAAATGACCACGGATAAGCTCCGTTTGTCGTAATTATAATCCGGTTCTTTCCTCTTGTATGACTTATTACCGGATTTAAAAAAGAGTAACACGACATGTGTCACTTGTGGAGTAGGAACTGCTCACCCTTCCGGAACACCTTCAAGCTAACTACCGGTTTTCAGGGAGGTTCGTGTTGTACAATCTTCAGTTGTTTGTGTAATCATTGTATATAAATCAAAGAGAAAAAATATATTTCAAAACTTTATAGTAAAATTACTATTAAATGTACTTTGCACTAGTGCTAACTAAATAAGCAATATATTAATACTTAACATAATCTATTGTATATGTAAGTTATATCATATGGTATATATGTAAATTTGGTCTTGTAAATATTGTATCAACTTACAAGTCTCTGTGTTATTACTGTAATCGTTTATTTTTTTTATATTGTATAACTACTATACAGTTTAGTTTATATTTAGTATTATACAAGATGTATAAAAGTAGAGAAATAGGTCTTAGTATTTGTTCCTGGAATGTGGGAGGACTTATTTCAGACCACCAAAATAAAACGACTGACTCTCTATTTATAAAACAAATACAAAACTTTGATATGGTGTTGCTTACAGAAACTCATGTTGGTACAACACTCTTGTTAATATAGATGGTTTCTTATACTACCCATTTTGTAGGGAGAAGTCCAAAAACAACAGTTTTTTTGGGTCCTTGGTGTACTTGTAAGAAAAAATATTAGAAAGGGTATTGCCATTTTACAAGATGGTAACTCGGAGTACCAGTGGATAAAATTGAAAAAAAGAATTTTTTCATTAAAAAAAAAGACATTTTTCTATGTCTGGTCTATTTGGCCCCACAATCATCACAATATATTAACAAATTAGATATTAATATTCTTGAAACAATAGAAAAGGATATCATAGAAAAATATAGAAGTAAGGGGGATATAATCATAACAGGTGACCTGAATGCAAGAACTGGTTCAGAACTAGATTACATTCAAGATGATGACTCCTCTCACATTCCAGTTGATGAAAACTCGTATGATATTTGGGTTGAGAGGAGGACTCGTAATGATAATATAGTAGATTCTAGAGGTAAAGAAATAATTGACCTTTGTATCTCAAATCAACTAAGAATTTTAAATGGTCGCTCATTTGGGGACAGTGCTGGAAAATTTACCTGTTATAATTATACAGGCTGTACATGTAGTGTGGTTGGTTGTTTTATTGTATCAGAAAAACTATTAAATAGTATATTGTACATGAATGTATCAGATTTTTTACCCACATTATCAGATTGTCACTCAATTATCTGTTAAAATGTTGTTCTCTTTTGAGAGAGAACCTATTATGGAACACATGAATAAATTTCCAAATGGTTATATGTGGAATGATTCCTCAGCAGAATCGTTCCTTAAATCCTTTTCCCATCCGGAAATTCAAAATCAGTTGAAGTCCTTTATGGATGAAAAAATCGAATTAGATAATCAAAGTATAAACAAGGCAACAGAAACATTACATAATATAATTCTTAATGTTGCTGATTTATCACTAAAGAGAAAATTAGACAAGAAGAAAAATGTACAAAATAAAAAATGGTTTGAGACAGACTTAAAACTTAAAAGAAAGGCACTTTTGAATAAGGCCGCATTCATGTCAAAATACCCATTAGACCCTATTATAAGAGGCTCATTTTATAAGATTAATAAAGAATATACAAAGTTACGAAAATTTAAAAAGAAACAATTTAAACAAAATATCTTGGACAAACTAATACATTTACAGTCCACAAATCCAAAAGAATACTGGAAACTTGTTAATACACTAAAAGAAAAGAAAAAGGATAATCCAGAGAAATGCATTAAATGCATTAACGATAAAACTTGGCATGACTATTTTACACATCTGTCTTCCGTCCCAGACTCGCTCAAAGGCAGAATTCAGGAAATTGAAGAAAAATTAAAAAACCTGGAAAAACAAACAGGAAATAAATCATTTTCAAATTTAGATTTTAAAATAACAATGAGTGAACTGCATAAAGCCTATAGAAAACTAAAATCTGGTAAAAGTGCAGGTCAAGACTCCATATCCAATGACATATTATTTCATTAACATCTAAACTATTAATTGATTTATTTAAAGAAAGAAAACAGAGAATTACATAAAAAAATAAAATAAAATAAAATAAATAAA